>VSMD01055881.1:0-35521 GCA_008750895.1 Mirza zaza
CTCCCTGTAGAGGTCTTTTACCTCCTTAGTTAAATATATTCCAAGGTACTTTATTTTCTTTGTTGCTATTTTGAAGGGAATTGAGTCTTTGATTTGGTTCTCATTTGTACTGTTGTTGGCGTATATGAATGCCTCTGATTTCTGTGTATTGATTTTGTATCCTGAGACTTTACCAAATTCATTTATCAATTCAAGGAGTCTCTTGGTTGAATCCTTGGGGTTTTCTAGGTATAATATCATGTCATCAGCAAAGAGTGAGAGTTTGATCTCTTCTGCTCCCATTTGGACGCCCTTAATTCCGCTCTCTTGTCTGATTGCTGTAGTGAGGACTTCCAGTACTATGTTGAACAGAAGTGGAGATAATGGGCAACCTTGTCTTGTTCCAGTTCTAAGTGGGAATGCTTTCAATTTTTCCCCATTCAGTATGATATTGGCTGTGAGTTTGTCATATATGGCGTGTATCATTTTTAGGTAAGCCGCATCTGTGCCCATTTTGTTGAGCGTTCTTATCATAAAAGGGTGTTGAATTTTGTCAAATGCTTTTTCTGCGTCTATTGAGAGGATCATATGGTCTTTGTTTTTGCTTCTGTTTATATGGTGAATTACATTTATAGATTTGTGTTTGTTGAACCATCCCTGCATCCCTGGGATGAAGCCCACTTGGTTGTGATGAATTATTTTCTTGACAAGCACCTGGATTCGATTGGCTAGGATTTTGTTGAGAATTTTTGCATCTATATTCATAAAGGATATTGGTCAGTAGTTTTCTTTTTTTTTTTGCATCCTTTCCTGGTTTTGGTATCAGGGTTATGTTTGCTTCATAAAATATGTTGGGGACGATTCCATCCTTCTCGATGTTGTGGAATAATTTCTGCAGGATAGGCACCAGTTCTTCTTTGTAGGTGTGGTAAAATTTGGGTGTGAGATCTAATATCTTGGGACACATATTTCTGTATTTTAGCTGGAATTTTAGTGTAGCTTCTCATAAGGCAGTGCATTTAAATCTTAGACCTAATTATGGAGTGGATGGGCTGTGTCCTGTGTTAAATTCTGCGTCTTTCCCCTCCCCCTAAGATATTAGCCTCAGCCAATATCATACAGAGAAAATATTTTATGAATGGGCCCTTTCTCCTGAAATAACATTCCAGGATCAAGTCTATGGACAGTTTATTTCGGAGATAACTATCTGAACCTCTGAGCTGTGGTGAGCATACTGTGTCTTTTTGTATTTATAATAAATCTGTGCCTCTAGTTGAAATTCCTTTGGAGACTAATAGGTAGTAGTGCTTATAGTACCTTTGGCTCAGTTAGAGATTCTCTGCCTGTTAGTTGCTATTGTTTTTGGTAGTTACTTTAAAGCTATAGTTATAACAGCAAAAAAAGCAGAGCAGTGAATAAATGCAAAAATGAGATTTGAACAAGAGATTTTAAGGTAGTATTAGCCATCTATTAATGTTTTTAATGTTGATATTACAACGTTTGCATAAAAATGCAAGGAAGTACTTCATGACAGTGTGAAATGCAGTGCTTTTAAAACCTTTTGATTACAGCACATAGCAAGAGATCTTTTTATATCAAGACTCCTCAGCTGGGCCGGGCGCGGTGGCTCAAGCCTGTAATCCTAGCTCTTTGGGAGGCCGAGGTGGGCGGATTGTTTGAGCTCAGGAGTTCGAGACCAGCCTGAGCAAGAGCGAGACCCCATCTCTACTTTAAATAGAAAGAAATTAATTGGCCAACTAATATATATAGAAAAAATTCGCCGGGCATGGTGGCACATGCCTGTAGTCCCAGCTACTTGGGAGGCTGAGGCAGCAGGATTGCTTGAGCCCAGGAGTTTGAGGTTGCTGTGAGCTAGGCTGACGCCACGGCACTCACTCTAGCCTGGGCAATAAAGTGAGACTCTGTCTCAAAAAAAAAAAAAAGACTCCTCAGCTGTGTATCACTGTGTGTACATGCATATGTCTGCGTATGTAGAAATAAATAAATAAACCGAAAGAAAACTTTCGCAAAACAAAATCTGTAGTGTGTACAGTCTACTCTGATGGTTGCTGTTTTCTCTTATTTTTCAAAAATAGTGCTGGTTGCAAATTAGCTAGTTGATTTTTGTTCCTTGCTTTTGAAAAACATTAGAGTCTTGGGCTAAGAATTTGTATACCTAATTTTTCTCCGTTTGTTTGATGTTTTATTAATCCTTTTTGTGCTTCGTTTTCTTTATAATAATGTTTAAATGCTTGCTGATTCTTTGTCTTTTCTCTAGTAATAATATTGGACTAATGTATTTGTCTTTAGGTTTCTGGCTAGGGAGAAACCACTGAAAAATGGCTTATTATTTGATTGTTTACCTAGTGTGCTGTTTGGCAAGTAGCACAATAGAGCTTGGAACAACACTTTTCTCCAAAGATCTTGTAAATTGGAGTGGAGACATTAGTGCCTGTAATAAATATAAAAATTTAGAAAAAAATTACCCATGTTTGTTTTTCTACTTTTGAGTTCCTTAACAAGGAATATTTTAGAGTTTGAGAGTCTCATTTAAAATGCTTAGGCCGGGCGCGGTGGCTCACGCCTGTAATCCTAGCACTCTGGGAGGCCGAGGTGGGCAGATTGCTCAAGGTCAGGAGTTCAAAACCAGCCTGAGCGAGACCTCGTCTCTACTATAAAAATAGAAAGAATTTAATTGGCCAACTAATATATATATATAAAAAAAAAAAAATTAGCTGGGCATGGTGGCGCATGCCTGTAGTCCCAGCTACTCGGGAGGCTGAGGCAGGAGGATCGCTTGAGCCCAGGAGTTTGAGGTTGCTGTGAGCTAGGCTGACACCACGGCACTGGTGCAACAAAGCAAGTTGCCCAAGCCTGGGCAACAAAGCAAGACTCTGTCTCAAAAAATAAATAAAATAAAATAAAATAAAATAAAATAAAATAAAATGCTTAATATGAGCTGAGTGCAGTGGCTCACACCTGTAATCCCAGCTTGGGAGTCCGAGACAGGAGGATCATTTGAGGCCAGGAGTTTGAGACCAGCCTGTACAGCATAGCAAGACCCTGTCTCTACAAAATAAATAAATAAATAAATTAGCTGGGTGCTGTGGTGCACACCTGTAGCATTAGCTACTCAGGAGGCTGAGGCAGGAGAATCGTAAGCCTAGGAGTTTGAGGCTGCAGTGAGTCATGATCTTGCCACTATACTCCAACCCAGGTGACACAGTGAGAAACCATCTCTAAAAATAAAAATTAAAAAAAAAATACTTGATACAAGTTTTAAGTAAATGCACTGGCAGATTGCTACCTAGTCTTACTGCATACCTCATCGCGCCACTGCCCCCTTCATATCAAAAAACACCGATAAGAATGTGTTTTTCTGTATAAAGACCACCATATCTGATCATTGCTGTTCTGTATATTACCAAATGGTGGAACTGCCATTCTCATAAGGGGAGCATAAGTGGGTTTCCTTCTGTTTACTTTGGATGATTTCTCTAGGTTAGGTCATTGCATGCTGGGAATTGGGAGCCCTCATTCTCGTTTGTCTGTATTGAGGAGAATAGGAATAAGGAGTTTACTGTCTGCTCCCAAGATTTTGGTAAGAAGAGAATTCCAAACCTTTTATTTGAAAGGAAATTAGAACTAGGCTTATACTTCCTTCTCTTTCTTAGATCAAATGATACCTCATCAGAGGGCCTTCCTTAACCCCACACCTCATGTAGATGTCCCCAGACACATCAACCTTGTTTTCTTCATAGCAGTTTATCACAAGCTGAAATTAGTTTGTTTCTTTTGTTTGTTTATTATCCCACTTCTACTAAAGCATAGTCTCCAGGAGAACAGGAATCCTGTCTGTCTTGCTTTACCTTTCACATCTCTAGTTCCTGGCACATACTAAGTACTTTAATAAATATAATGAATGAATGAGTGAACAAATGAATGAATAAACCAAGTTCTTTCATGCTGTAAATGAAATAGCATGTAGTAAAGGTTGTGTTTTAGCCTGGGCCTTTATGTACCCCCCAATTTTTTTTTCTGAAAATGTGTTTATATGTTTGCTTTTCATGGTGAAGGTCTCTATCTCCAGAAGACCTTGTATTTATCTTTGTTTTATTTTACTTTTTTTTTTTCCTATTCTGATATGTTGCCTGTATAAAAAACTAAGCTATAAGACTTAAATCTTTCTTGTAGCTACTTTGTAATAGTTTGATTTATGCGAATAAAGCACATTCAAAATTTAAACAGGCCAACTTGTTAATTTAATGAATAGTCCAAGTTAGGTATATTCAGGACTTTAGGATCATTGTCCTAAACTGCTGTTATTATTTTCTGTTTACATTCTTTTTTTTTGAGACAGAGTCTTGCTTTGTTGCCCAGGTTAGAGTGAGTGCTGTGGCATCAGCCTAGCTCATAGCAACCTCAAATTCCTGTGCTTAAGCGATCCTCCTGCCTCAGCCTCCCGAGTAGCTGGGACTACAGGTATGCGCCACCATGCCCAGCTAATTTTTTTCTATATGTATATTAGTTGGCCAATTAATTTCTTTCTATTTATAGTAGAGACGGGGTCTCGCTCTTCCTCAGGCTGGTTTCAAACTTCTGACCTCAAGCAATCCGCCCACCTCAGCCTCCCAGAGTGCTAGGATTACAGGCGTGAGCCACGGCGCCTGGCCTGTTTAGATTCTTTTAAAGCAAAAAAGAACAGAGCTTCATTAATATTACAATTCATTTAGTATTTACAAACACAGTCTTTCTAGTGGAGGTAAGGGAGAGGTGTAGGGAAAAACCTAGACAGCGAGTCAGGACCTATATTCTGGATCAGTACAGTTTCTGCCACTAATTGGTTGTTTCATTTTAGGCAAGACATTTAACACATTGACTGCCACACTGGAAAAAAAATTTTTTTTCTTGGGGCCATGGTGTTTTATTATGAAAATAGAATAAAAATTTCAAAAACAAAATGATCCTTTCTAATTTAATGAAAAATTTATTATTTTTTATTGTTTTCTGTGCATGAGTTATATGCATCTTGAAAAATATTAATAGTACTTGAGGCTCCCAAGGTGAAAAGACATGTGAGTTACATATGCTTCATGAGGCCCCAGGCTCAAAACTAGTGTGAGTTAAATATAACTCACATGGCAGTAAATGTGTTAAACATCTGAGGGCTTTAGTTTCTTTATCTGAAATCTGAGGGGATTGGATTAGATATTCTCAGGTTCTTCCAGCCCAAAAATGGATAAATGAAGATACTTTAATTTACCTCCAGATTTCGATAATTTGCCTCTCTACCCCCCAAAATCATTGCAGGGAAGTCACATGGCTGCTTGGAAGAAGGTGGGTTTAGGTTCAGGGATGTGTTTAAAAGTAAACAGTAAGGTGTTTCTTAGTGACTGCTGATTGTTCACCAGGCTCTTTGCGGGATGTGGCAGCAGTGTAAGGCACGATATTTTTGCCTGTTAAGGGACCTGGGGCTTAATTAAGGAGACAAGGCTCATACACATGACTGGATGATGTGATGTGTAAAATCAATTGGCATAGAGCAAATGTGCTGTGGGAGTTGGAAGATCAGTGTGGGGTAGAATAAGGTAATGAGGTTTGGAAATCCTTCTAGCTGAGGTAGCATTTAAACAGATATTCTATCTAGTCTCTTTTTAGACTATCTGGAAGATGAACTGTTCTCATCAACAATATGCTGTTATGTCATCTGTTAGGACTGGGTAGTTCTTCAGTGACTTAATACCAGTGAAATATTTCATGTTGTCTACAAATTCTAAGTAGAAACTGTTTCAAGCCTGCAACCTCTCTGAGAGCTGACTGTTAACTAACGGAGTGAGAGAATATTAGGAAACATGTAAGGAAACATGCTGAGTAAATAAAAATATAACATAAATATAAGGTATATTACTATTGTGTGAGGTAGAGAGAAGACTGGCTTGATTGAGGGAGATATTTTTGACTGAAGAGAAATAAATTTGATCTTTGGGGACTGGATTATGGAGGCCCATGAGAACTAATCAGAAGAGTTTTATTTGGGTGTGTTAAAACATCTCCTATATTATTATTCTTTTTTTTTTGAGACAGAGTCTCACTTTGTTGCCCAGGCTAGAGTGAGTGCCGTGGTGTCAGCCTAGCTCACAGCAACCTCAGTCTCCTGGGCTCAAGCAATCTTGCCGCCTCAGCCTCCCGAGTAGCTGGGACTACAGGCATGCGCCACCATGCCCAGCTAATTTTTTCTATATGTATTAGTTGGCCAATTAATTTCTTTCTATTTATAGTAGAGACGGGGTCTTGCTCTTGGTCAGGCTGGTTTCGAACTCCTGACCTCGAGCAATCCACCTGCCTCAGCCTCCCAGAGTGCTAGGATTATAGGTGTGAGCCACTGCGCCTGGCCTGTTAACTAACATTACTCAGTTTATCAAGACTTAGTAGCATCGTTGCATGAGTGCCTGATACTAATAATAAAGGTTAATATTTATTGAGTACTATGAAGGGTAATTTAATCTTCAGCAGTATTAGTTAGGTGCTGTTGTCCCCATTATCTAAGTGAGGGCATCAGGATTTAGGGAGATAAAATAACTTACATGGAGAATAATAGAGAGTACCTTGAGGCTGGAGGTGGGATAGGAATGGGAGTGCTACATTTTGAAGAGTTGACATTTGAGCTAAGTACTAAAGGATGAAAAGGAACAAGTTATGGGAAGAACATTCCAAGGCACGGAATGGCAGTTGTATAGACCCTTAGGTCAGAAAGAATTTAGTGTGTGTTGCTTAGTGTTGCTACAGCACTGTGAGCAAGAGGGAAGTGGTATGAGATAAGGACAGAGAGAGATGGGTAGAAGTCAGATTATGTGGGGCCTTGTCGACTATGGTAAAGAGTTTGAATGTTATTTTAAGTGCAGTAGGACACTGTTGAAGGGTTTTAAAGCAGGGGAATGATACGATATGGTTTTATGGGTATGTATGGTAAAAAAAATACATAACCTAAAATTTATCATTTTAACCATTTTTTAAATGTACAATTCAGTGACATTGAGTACGTTCACATTGTTTTGCAACCATCACCACCATACATCTTTAGGACTTTTTCATCATCCCAAACTGAACTTCTATACCCATTAAATCATAACTCTCCATTTAGCGGTAGGGAACCTGTGGCTTCAAGGCCACATGTGGCCCTCCAAATCCCCAAGCACAGCCCTTCAACTGAATCCAAACTTTACAGAACAAATCCCTTTTTCACAGATCAAATTCCTTTATTAAAAGGATTTCTTCTATAAAATTTCGATTTAGTCAAAAGGTTGCTCTCAAGGATCCAGAAGGCCACAGGTTCCCCATGTTTCCATCTTTTGGCTATTATGAATAATGCTGCAGTGAACATTGGCATACAAGTATCGCTTTGAGTTCCTGCTTTCAGTTCTTTTGTGTATATATTCAGAAGTGGAATTCTGGATCATTTGAGAATTCTATGTTTAAATTTCTCAGGAAATACCATACTGTTTTCCCCAGCAGCTGCACCATTTTACATTCCTACTGCAGGTGCAGAAGAGTTTCAGTTTCTTCGCATCCTTGCCAACACTTGTTTTCTGTTTTTTTGTTTTTTTGTTTTTTGGTAATAGCCATCCTAATGGGTGCGAAGTGGTATTTCATAGTAGTTTTAATCTGCATTTCCCTAGTGGTGATGTTGAACATTTTTATTGGCAAAATGTCTATTCAAATTATGACTTTTGTTTTTGAAAGAATATTTTGAGTGCCCTAAGAGAATGGATTGAAGTGGATTGGGGGAATCTGGGAAATCTCTTGAGAAACAGCTGTAGGAATCCAATTGGAGGTGATGATACTTGGACCACACTCTGCTGCCCTTTTTCAGATCTAGTACTTTACTGGCACTTCTTTTAAAGTGTGTCTCCTCTCCTTGATTCTTCTACCTTTGTGTCATATAGACTTTAATTTCTTTTATAATTTCTGTAGCTGGGTGAGAACTTTCTCCTGAGATCCCTAAAAATATTCAAGAGTTTATATTAGGAGAAAATAATAAAGATGATGAAAGTGATGATGATTTTATTTTTTGCCTTAAAACTCTCCAGTCGTTACTTGAGGGGTGAATTTGAAGTTTGTTTCTTTGTTTTTTTAGTGATTAGCAAACAATTAATATAGTGGCCTAGAAGTGAAGATTAAAAAGTTTTTAAGAATGTAGACTATCTTAATGGAGGAAGGACTCCCTAATAAAGACGATACTAAATGGTAGCTGTACTGTACGCCCTCAGCTTCAGTGTTGGCTTGTCAGGTTTCTAGTTAGACTCTGTCCTGACCTAGGTGGCCTTCCAGGAGCTGGATCAGTACTTGAAACATAAAGAAAACTTGGGGAGGTTCAAAGTTCGAGTTCCTCTATAATAGGCATCCTCAAACTATGGCCCACGGGCCACATGCAGCCCACCAAGGACATTTATCCCGCCCGCCAGGTGTTTTTGCCACAGCTGCCTGACCTGCTTAGCAGCTGACTCATCCCGAGTCCACAGTGGGCATGTGTGGAATGTGCGCTGCACTCTCCAACGGTCTGAGGGACAGTGAACTGGCCCCCTGTTTAAAAAGTTTGAGGACCCCTGCTCTATAATTTGCAGCTTTGAACATTGCACACAAAGAAGAGACATTGACTCCTTCATTTTCTTTCCTAAGGATTGAAGCTATGAATTATTTTCCTTTCTAATCATTAAAAGTACATAAGTAAATTACCTTCAGTTGCTAAATAAATCAAAACTTACTGTCTTTTTTTTTTCCTCTATGAAATCACAGACGTAGCTCTCAGAGAATAGAACAGTGTACTCATATTGATCCTAGAGACTAAAGTGGTAGCAGTGGAAATTGCTTTCTCTTCACTCTGCCTCTTTGCCTAATAATAAGGCCTAGCCCACTCTGGCAGTAATGACTCGGGTTCCAGCAAAGGTCACTTGTTTTCTGTCCTCCTCACCCCTTCCCCTTTAAAGTCATTATGAGGTCTAATAGCAGGATTCTTACATCACACCTGATGAACTGACTGGTAACTTTGAATTTAGCAGCCCTACCTGTAGCTTTCCTTGCTGCTTCATTGAAATATTTGAGATTTGAGCAGTATTTCTCAAACTTTGTTGCACCATGGAATAACTTAGTGCTCTTAAAGAATGCTGATGCCTGGCTCACGTCCCCAGACTTTCTAATTTAATTGGTATAGGGTGTGATTGTAAAAAAAAAAAACTGTCCAGGTGATTTTAATGAGAAGCACTAATGAGAAGAGACCAAAGGCAGAATTGTCTCCTTTTAGAAATCTTAGTTACTTCTCTTGGCCTTGCTTGGAATTGTTTGTGAAAATAAAACCCTTACATACAGTAGTTTTCAGGCCTTCTTGGGTTGCTTCAGGGAATCCTTGTGGGCTTTTGAAATGCTGAACCTGATTTAGGGTCATCTTTTTAACTTGAGGAAAGTTCCAGGGTATCCTTTCTTCCTGGTAGCTCCCATAACTACTTTATTCCTTGGTGTCTTAGTGTAGAGTGGGATTAAGTGCTCACAGCTTCTCACCTCTTTGCTCTTCCCAAAGACAAACCCCTTTCATATTAAATGTTTTACTTCTTAACAGTATAGAAAAACATAAACACTAACCAGTTACAAAGCATATAAATTGCTTACCATAGTAGTCCCTATAGAAGTTCCTGACTTCCCTCTGAGATGGGCATTTGGGCTGCCTTTTTTTTGAGACACAGTCTCACTCTGTTGCCCTGGCTAGAGTGCCATGGCGTCAGCCTAGCTCACAACAGCCTTAAACTCCTGGGTTCAAGCGATCCTTCTGCCTCAGCCTCCTGAGTAGCTGGGACTACAGGCATGAGCCACCATGCCTGGCTAATTTTTTTTCCTATATATTTTTAGTTGGCCAATTAATTTGTTTCTATTTTTAGTAGAGACGGGGGTCTCGCTCTTGCTCAGGCTGGTTTCGAACTCCTGACCTTGAGCAATCTGCCTGCCTCGGCCTCCCAGAGTGCTAGGATTACAGGCGTGAGCCACTGCAACCTGGGCTGCTTTTATTTTGTTGAGAGCAGTGCTGAGCAGGCACTGTCCATACAGAGACCTTTCAAGGCTATGGAGACCTTTCATTCATGAAGGTCTGTTTTCTGAATCTGGTGGTACAATTGGGCCTTGATACACAGTCAATACAGGGTAATATGAGCTCTGTATGTAAAGTTTGCAACTTACATCTTTGGGCCCTTCACACTGAGAAACACTTGCTTTAAACTAGGCCTGTTTATTCCCTGGGATATATTAGTTTGGGGGCATGTCTTCACCAGTGGGCCTCTGCCTTGTCCACTACGTGTGCTTGCTTTCTATGTCTGGCATTGGTACCACTGCTTACCCTTCTAGCAAAGTGCTTGGTGGCCAGCAGCCTGTCGCTTTTAAGCTTGTACATACTTGGAAGGGCTTTACCTCTTAAGGATGAGGCTCCCTGTGCTTGACGGTCCCATTCCCCAGCCTACCCACATGCCCCAGTAAATAAATCCCCAGTTCTCTGCCTGATGCCATTACTTACAGTCTTGGGATTTGGTGCTTCTGTGAAGTTTTGTAAAACCTGTGAGTTCTCATAGAGCTAGATAGATTCTGAACTTTTGGACTTTTAGCTCTTGCCAAAGTTTAGGTAACTGAAGTCAGTTGGCCTGGGTAAAAATCTTAGGCTGGTTAACCTAAAGAGAATGGTAACAACAATAGTAATAATACCTTCCTTATAGGGTTACTGTAAATATTACAGGAAATAACCATTGTGTTTACCTCAGAGTTAGGCACATAATAAGAGCTCATTAGCTGTTAACTGTTTCACTTTCTACTGCTACTTTTTTTTATTGCCTTTGTTATAGAAGAGGGGCATTGGTTAAGATCCTGAGCTTTTAACCACTGTCTCTACCACTATGTAGTTGTATGATGTTGGGCAAATTATTTAACTTCTCCTTGCCTCAGTTTTCTTACTTGTTAAGTGAGAATCTTAACATTAATATGCAATGTTGTGAGAATAAAATGAGTTAATTCATATAAGGTGCTTAGAGTTGTATCTGGTATGTAGTAAGTGATTATGGTATTGGTTGTTGCTGTTATTTAACTAAAGGTCCCTCTTTGCCTTTGGTTTGGTCCTCCCACTGGGTGCTAGTATAAATTGTTCAACACACAGGTCATACTTGAGGAGACAGAGGAACCAGTAAAGATTTATGAATGAAGAATAAATTTAAAATAAATGTATAAAAAAACTTCAAAAAATTTTGCTTGGAAATCTAGAATTTCTACTTTCTGAACTCAAGTCAAATGTAAAACCTTTATAGAAAAAATATTAGGTTGTATTTACCTGATTTTGCTAATAAAGCAAAGTTTAGTAATCCAGTATTGATATTAATGGTATTGTTTTTATAAGATCTAAGGGGATTTGTTCTGTGTGTGGTAACTAAAGAAATAAGCAGAAGTAGAAGAAAATTTGTAAAGAAGTTAATTCCTAATGTAGTTATTATTATATTATAGTAACTAATATACCCAGTTAGTGGTATAGTCAGGCTTGTAGTGAGGTTTGGCAGGATAGGTATGCTTCCACAAGAGTAGATAGGTTGTTCAAACCTTGGAGTCCCAGAACTTAGTAGAGGTGCATCAGGGACTGTGGGGTGGCTGCATGGCAGGGTGTGGGAAAGGAAGAGTGGGAGTTTTCTGAGCATGACAGGTGAATTGGCATAGCAGAAAATCCCCGCTCTTACACATACCTCAACACACATACATCTAGTAGGGAAGCTTTGATTGTATGTGTTTTGCATTTTGATTTTTTGCATAAGATTAAAAAATATTTTTTCTTATTTTAAAAATAGGTTTGAAAGCAAATTTCTATACCTGGTTGATCCTGCCAGAAAAAGGGGGGGGGGTGGGCGAGGTGCGAAAATGAAAACAAATTTCTAGGGTAGGACTGTAGCATCCCTAACTAGTGCCTAACCTGTGTGCTGGTTCAATAAATGTTGAATGAAAGTGACTGAATGCTCTGCAAGGTTTGTTACCTTAATATTATACTGTATTCATTTTGAGTCTTATCCTCAAACTGGATTTTATTAGTTCAGTGATGTGATCCATTCCCTAGTAAGAGAATGAAAATTGGGATATGTTATTTGCCTATGTTACAGGCAGTTAAAAGTTCTCAAGGATTGTTTTCAGCAAACTGTGAAATATCCTTAAGAAATGTACTATTTCGACTCTAGGTATATTTGTACCTAAAGACTTTTGCTCCATTTGATGTAATCACAGTTTTCTTTGCTGGGCACTTTGGTGATTCATATACTTTATTACTCTGCTGATCTTCCTAGATTCCATAATTATCATCACTTTATCTATTTTAAAGAATTGAAGTATAACCTTCCAGTTTTTTCTTAAATTATGCAAATGCATACCTTCCTAATTTAAAATGTGGGATTGTAAATTTGGAAATACAGAAAAATGTTCTAACCTGCTTTAGCATTTGTCATTAAATGATCACCATTCATTATTATGTTTGGCATAGTTTTATGAGATATAAACTTAGAAATTATAACTTATTTTTCATCTTAGGTTGGATATTTCCTTAGGTTACCTTCCCTATTTCCATTAGTAATATCTTCTAGAGCCATTTTCAAACATTGGCACACTCTGTTTATATTGTGGGAATCCTTGTTAGATAGGCATTTTGATTTTTCAATTTGTTTTATCTTTCTTTCTAACTTTCATTTTGGCATCTCTTTTTTTTTTTTTTGAGGATGAATGGCTGTTGGGATTTACATTAGTGACATGTATTTGAATAGACTGAGATCTCTTATAAATCTTTTATTTCCATGGTTTTAGTTACAACTGAGAAATCATTTGAAGAGTTTTATTACCATGGAGGCATTTTCTCAGCTATTTTCAATGAATTGACATTTATTTCTAATTTAAATTTTGAAAAGGTATGTAAATAAAAATTGATAAAAGACCAGAAAGCTTACTTAGTGGTGGAGAAAGTTGTCAAAAAAGATGATATAATTCCAAATCAAAACTATAAAGTCTTTTTTGTTTTATCATTATCTATTTTGTTACTGATACAGATTAAGACTAATCACCTTTTTTCCCCCTTAATTTTGCAGAGTTAATAGAGTGGATACAACCTTGCTGAAGATGAAGAATATGCAATATTAGAGGAAATTTTTTTCTTTTTTCTTTCAAAAGTCTAGATTGTTTGGTGGCTTGTCTCCAGTCACCACTTTTCAGTCAAGTCTTTTTACTCCATCAGAAATGTTTTTTACAATCTCAAGAAAAAATATGTCTCAGAAATTGAGTTTACTGTTGCTTGTATTTGGACTCATTTGGGGATTGATGTTACTGCACTATACTTTTCAACAACCAAGACATCAAAGCAGTGTCAAGTTACGTGAACAAATACTAGATTTAAGCAAAAGATACGTTAAAGCTCTAGCAGAGGAAAATAAGAACACAGTGGATGTCGAGAATGGTGCTTCTATGGCAGGATATGGTAAGATAACTGTAGAATATTTCTAGTCTCCTCCTGTCCCTGTTTAAAGATAGTCATGGAAATTGAACTCAATACTTCATGCATAGGTCTTTATAAAGTAATTTTTTCTTGACATTTTATTTTGAAAATTTTTAAAAATACTGAAAAATAGGGATAGTATGATAAATACTCATATGTTCATCATCTAGATTTAATAATTACTAACATTTTACAATTTCTAAATCTAATTGTTGAAGAATTTTTAAAGTAAATCATAGAAATGATAACATTAACTGCTAAATATATATCTCCTTAATATATATATATCTTTAAAAAAGACCTTCTTCTACATAATATAATAACATTATCATATCTAGTTTATATTTAAATTTTCCTGATTGTCCCAATATAAGCAATCAATTGTATAGCATTTATTAATTCCTAAGAAGCAGGATTTGCCTATATTGCCAACATCGTTTATTGCCATTCTCTCTTTCACATACTGGATTCCTGCTGTGTTTTAAGTTCCGTATCATGCCATGTTCTCTCTTGCCTTTAAGACTTCAAAAAGGAAAAAAAAAGAGAGAGAACAGACAGAATGGCTCTGTCTGGAACTGTGTGTACATGAATGTGTAGACATTTTCTCTATTTCAGTTTTGTTTGTTTAATTAAAAGTTATATATGCATGTATTTAAAAAATCAAAATGTGTTGGCTGGGCGTGGTGGCTTGCGACTATAATCCTAGCATTCTGAGAGGCCGAGGTGGGAGGATTGCTCAAGATCAGGAGTTCGAGAACAGCCTGAGCAAGAGTGAGACCCCATCTCTACTAAAAATAGCAAGAAATTAATTGCCCAACTAAAAATATGTATATAAAAAATTAGCCAGGCATGGTGGCGCACGCCTGTAGTCCCAGCTACTCCGGAGGCTGAGGCAGGAGGATCGCTTGAGCCCAGGAGTTTGAGGTTGTTGTGAGCTAGGCTGACACCACAGCACTCTAGCCCAGGCAAGAGATTGAGACTCTGTCTCAAAAAAAAAAAATAACAATGTGTTACAATTCTTCTAATAAAAAAGGGGAGGTCTTCCCACTCCGAACAGTCCACAAATTTCCCATTCTTTGGAGCCACCCATTTTAAATTCTTTCATCTCATTTACTTGGTGTTTACCTCTATATCTAAATAACATGCTCTATGAGTTACTTCTTGATTTTTCAGTTACAGGCATTATGTGTTAACTTTCTACTATGCGAGGTAGGGGTTTAGTTTTTCTCACTGCAAAATGCATTTCACCCACCTCTAGGCTGTCTTTGCATATATATGTCCTCCTTGTCCTGCCATTTTCCCCTCAAAATTTTGGCTAGACTAATATTCAGTGTTTGCACTATTATGACTATGTTAATGATACTCATTACTGAATCATGTATAGGCATACCTCAGAGATATTGCAGGTTCTGTTCTAGACCACTACAAGAAAGTGAATATTTCTCTTTTTTTTTCTGACAGAGTCTTACTCTGTTGCCTGGGCTAGAGTGCCGTGGCATCAGCCTAACTCACAGCAACCTCAGGTCCCTGGGCTCAAGCAATGCTCCTGCCTCAGCCTCCTGAGTAGCTGGGACTACAGGCATGCGCTACCATGCCCGGCTAATTCTTTGTATATATATATTTTAGTTGGCCATTTAATTTCTTTCTATTTATAGTAGAGATGGGGGTCTCGCTCTTGCTCAGGCTGGTTTCAAACTCCTGATCTTGAGCAATCCTCCCACCTCAGCCTCCCAGAGTGCTAGGATTACAGGCATGAGCCACCACACCTGGCCTAAAGTGAATATTTCAATAAAGCTAGGAGTCACACAAATTTTTTGGTTTCCCAATGCATTTAAAACTAATGTTTACACTATATCATAACCTATTAAGTGTATAATAGCATTGTGTCTAAAAAACAACATACGTGCCTTAATTATAGAATACTTTATTGTTGAAAAATGCTAAAAGTCATCTGAGTCTTCATTGAGTCGTAATCTTTTTGCTGGTGGAGGGTCTTTTTGCTGGCCTCGATGTTGGTGGCTGCTGATTGATCAGGGTGGTGGTTGTTGAAGGCTGGTGTGGCTGTGGCAATTTCTTAAAAATTGCTACCTCCCGAGTAGCTGAGACAACAGTGAAGTTTGTTGCAATGATTGATTCTTCCTTTCAGGAAAGATTTCTCTGTAGCATGTGATGATGTTTGATAGTATTTTACCCACAGTAGAACTTCTTTCAAAATTGGAGTCAATCCACACAAACACTGCTGCTGCTATATGAATTAAATTGAGGTAATATTCTAAATCCTTTGTTGTCATTTCAACAATGTGCACAGTATCTTCATCAGGAGTAGATTCCATCTCAAAAAGCTACTTTATCCATAAGAAGCAACCTCTTATCCATTCAAATTTTATTGCGAGTTTGAAGCAATTCAGTCATATCTTCAGGCTCCGCTTCTAATTCTATAGGTACCTCCTCCATGGAAGTCTTGAATCCCTCAAAATCATCTATGAGGGTTGGAATCAACTTTTCCTAAATCCTTGTGAATATTAATATTTTGGCCTTCTTCCATGAATCATGAATGTTCTTAATGGTATCTAGAATGGTGAATCTTTCTAGAAGATTGTCAGTTTACTTTGCCCAGATCTGTTAGAAGAATCACTATCTATGGCAACTATAGTCTTATGAAAATATATTTCTTTTTGTTTTTGGGGTTTTTTTTGAGACAGACTCTTGCCCTGTTGCCCTGGCTAAAGTCCTGTGGTGTTAGCCTAGCTCACACTTCTGGGCTGAAGCAATCCTACTGCCTCAGCCTCCCGCGTAGCTGGGACTAAGGCATGTGCCACCATGCCCAGTTAATTTTTTATATGTATATATTTTAGTTGAACAGTTAATTTATTTCTATTTTTAGTAGAAACAGAGTCTTGCTCTTGCTCAGGCTGGTTTTGAATTCCTGACCTTGAGCCATCCTCCTGCCTTGGCCTCCCAGAGTGCTAGGATTATAGGTGTGAGCCACCGTGCCTGGCCATTTTCCTATTTTTTAAATAGATTTTTTTCAGACAGAGTCTTACTCTGTGGCTGGGCATGTGCTATGGTGTCAGCCTAGCTCCATAGCAACCTCAAACTCCTGGGCTCAACCAGTCTTCCCGACTTAGCTCCTTGAGTAACTAGGACTACAAGTGCCCACCACTGCACCTGGCTAAATTTTTTTTTTTTTTTTGTAGAGACAGTGTCTCTCCGTGTTGCCCAGGCTGGTCTTGAACTCCTGGCCTCAAGTGATCCTCTCAAGCTGGCCTCCCAAAGTGATGGTACTACAGGCATAAGCCACCGTGCCCAGCCCAGTGTGTTTTTTGATAGGCAAAGTGAGTTTCTTTTAGGCAGCATATGGGTGGGTCATGTTTCTTTATTCATTCAACCACTCTATGTCTCTTAATTGGAGAATTGAGTCCATTTATGTTCAGTGTTATTATTGATAAATAAGGACTTACTACTGCTGTTTTGTTACTGGTTTTCTAGCTGTTATTGTAACTCCTCTCTTCCTTCTTTTCCTGTTTTTTTTTTTTTTTTTTTGTGGTTAAGTGATTTTTCTCTGGTAGTATGTTTTAATTTGTCACTTTTTATTTTCAGTGAATCTATTATAGGTTTTTGCATTGTGGTTATATAAGGCTTACAAAAAATCTTATAGATATATCACATTATTTTAAAGAGATGGCAACTTAGATCACAAAGAAAAAATGAAAAAAGAAATCAAACTTACACTTTAATTTCATCCCTTCCCACATTTTGACTTTATATTGTCCCAATTTACATATTTTTTATATTACCTTTCTCAACAGGTTGTGGTAACTATTACTGTCTTTGATAGATTTGTCTTTTGGGCTTTATACTAGAGCTATGAGTTGATTGCACCCCACAATTACAATATTATTCTGGATTTTTCCAAGTACTTAATATATCAGTATGTTTTGTACCTTGAAATATTTTCTTTTTACCTGTTAGTGTCTTTTTGTAGTTTTTTTTTTTCAGATTGAAGAATTCTCTTTATCATTTCTTATAAGATGAGTCTGGTGGTGGTGAATTCTCTCAGCTTTTGTTTGTCTGGGAAAGTCATTTTCTCCCTTTCATATTAGAAGGATAGATTTGCTGGATAGAGTATTCATGGATGGCAGTTTTTCTTCTTTCAGTATTTTGAAAATGTCATCCTATTCCCTCCTGGCCTGTCTGATTTTTGTTGAGAAGTTTGATGCCAGACAGATTGGAGCTCCTTTATATATTTGCTTGTTTTCTTGCTGCTTTTAGGATCCTCTTTTTGCCCTTGACCTTTGAGAATTTGATTATTATATGCCTTTTATTTGGGTCAAATATGTTTGGTGTTCTCTGACCTTCCTGTCCTTGGATATTGATGTCTTTCTCAAGTTTTGGAAAGTTTTCTGTTAATTCTTTGAATAATCTTTCTACCTCTTGTTCTTGCTTACCTCCCTCTTGAACACCAATAATTCTTATATTTGGTCTTTTGAGGTAATTTTCTGTATCTTGTAGGTGATCTTTATTCCTTTTCATTCTTTCACTTTTCTTTTCTGGCTGTGTATTTTTAAGTAGCCTGTCTTTGAGCTCACTGATTCTTTTCTCTGCTTGATCTATTTTGCTGTTGAGAGCCTTTAGTTAATTTTTTAGTTCAACAAATGTATTTCTTAGTTCTAGGATTTGTTTGATTTTATTATTTCAATCTCTTTGTTAAATATCCCTGATAAATTTGTGAGTCACTTTTCTGTGTTATGTTAAAGACCACTGAGTTTCCCTAAAACTGCTATTTTGACTTATTTGTGAGAACATTCACATATTGTTGTCTCACTAGGTTCATTCACTGGTTCCTTGATTTGTCTATTTGGGGAGGTCATGGTTTAGTTTGCTGTTGTTTCTTGTGGATGTACGTCTATGTCTTTGTACTGAAGGGATTAGTTATTTATTTCAGTCTTCTCTGTCTGGCTTGTTTTGATTTTTATTGGCTATGTCAGCTCAAGATTCCTGTAATTTGCCTATTAATTTTCTTTTTTTTTTAAACTTTTTTTATAATTTTTTTTTTTTTTTTTTTTGTAGAGATGGGGTCTCACTCTTGCTCAGGCTGGTCTCAAACTGAGCTCAAACAATCCTCCTGCCTCGTCCTCCCAGAGTGCTAGGATTACAAACATGTTAATTTTCTTTCTTTTTCCCACTTGGTTGCTGCTGCTTTTTCAGCATTAGATGACACCTTAAGACCAAGATTGCCTTGGTTGTAGTAAACAGAGTACCCTTCTTCCCAAATGGGGGAGGTCCCAAAGGAGATATCCTGGTAGTGTGGGATGACTGGCTAGGGATTCATGCCTAGGGGACTTGTGGAACAAACCTTCTATAGTGTGATGCTGTTGAACAGCCACTATGATTTGGCATCTTCTTTAGCCAAATTACTGTACAGAATTTCCAGATCTGGGAATGGTAGTCCTGCTTCCCATTTTAGTCTCTGGCCGTCCTTGGGATATTTCTCCCTTCAGGCACTTCCGATGCTTCCTGTGTGTTGAGGCAGGGACAGGTCTCCTGCCAGGGATGGTGGTTAAGCTGGTTGTCCCCTCATTCTCACTTTTTCCAGTGTGAGGAGTATGAGTCAGGGGGAAATTTTCCACATGCTTGGTACTGGATGGATTGGAGAGAGGGGTGTCTGTCATAGATATGGAAGTCCAATTCTCTTACTATCTGCTCGGAGTTTTTTCACTTCTCTGTGGCCCCAGGAACTGTCTTATCCTCCTCATATTTGAGTTTTGAGATATTTCTGTTGATAATCTTGGCACTGTATATCTATCTTTGATTTTCTGTTGAAGAAAATGAAGCCAGTTTGCTTCTATGCCGTTGTTTTGGAACTGGAACTGTCCATTACACATTGTATTTTAAAAACTGCTTTAATACTTAGTATATAGCAGGGCTATTTCTGTGTCAGTGAATATACATATGTACGTCATTTAATGGCCACATGGTATTTAAATAGTTCTCTGAAAATTTTTGTTTACAAATTTCTGATTATAAAATATGTTTATTATAAATATTCAAATATATGTTACAATAAATGAGCATGGCTGTGTTCCAGTAACACTTTTTTTGTTGTTTTTCGTTTTTGTTTTTTTTATTTTAGCGTATTATGGGGGTACAAGTGTTAAGATTATATATATTGCCCATACCCACCTCCCCCCTCGAGTCAGAGCCTCAAGCGTGACCATCCCCCAAATGTTGCATATCTCACTCATTGTGTTTGTATATATCTATCCCCTCCTACTCCCTCCCAGCCGCCCGACACCCGATAAATGTTATTCCTATATGTCCACTGAGGTTTTGATCTGTTAATACCAATTTGCTGGTGAGTACATGTGGTGCTTGTTTTTCCATTCTTGAGGTACTTCACTCAGTAGAATGGGTTCTAGCTCTATCCAAGAAAATACAAGAGGTGCCATATCACCATTGTTTTATTAATCCACTCATGAATTGATGGGCACTTGGGTTGTTTTCACAACTTTGCAATTGTGAATTGTGCTGCTATAAACATTCGAGTGCAGGGGTCTCTTTCATAGTGACTTTTCATCTTTTGGGTAGATGCCCAGTAGTGGAATTGCTGGATCAAATGGTAGATCTACTTGTATCGCTTTACAGTATCTCCATATTGCTTTCCACAGACGTTGAATTAGTTTGCAGTCCCACCAGCAGTGTAAGAGTGTTCCTATCTCTCCGCATCCACGCCAACATTTATTGTTTGGGGACTTTTTTGAACTCCTGACCGCGAACAATCCGCCCGCCTCGGCCGCCAGAGTGCTAGGATTACAGGCGTGAGCCACCACGCCCGGCCAGTTTGGGGTCTTTTTTATAAAGGCCATTCTCACTGGAGTTAAGTGATATCTCATCGTGGTTTTGATTTGCATTTCCCTGATGATTAGAGATGTTGAGCATTTTTTCATATATTTGCTGGCTATTATTCTGTCTTCTTTTGAGAGGTTTCTGTTCATGTCCTTTGCCCATTTTTTGATAGGGTTGTTTGATTTTTTCTTGCTGATTTTCCTGAGTTCTAAATAGATTCTAGTTATCAGCCCTTTATCGGATGTATAGCTTGTGAAAATTTTCTCCCATTCTGTGGGTTGTCTGTTTGCTCTCTTGACAGTTTCTTTGGCTATGCAGAAGCTTTTTAATTTGATCAGGTCCCATTTATTTATTTTCGTTGCTGCTGTGATTGCCTTTGGGTCTTCTTCATAAATTCTTTGCCTAGGCCAATGTCTAGAAGAGTATTCCCAATGTTTTCCTCTAGAATTCTAATAGTTTCACACCTAAGGTTCAAGTCTGTTACTCAGCATGAGTTGATTTTTGTGAGAGATGAAAGGTGTAGGTCTTGTTTCAGTCTTCTAGATGTGGCTATCCAGTTTTCCCAGCACCATTTATTGAATAAGGATTCTTTTCCCCAGTGTATGTTTTGTCTGCTTTGTCGAAGATTAGTTGGCTATATGAGGATGGTTTTATATCTGGGTTCTCTGTTCTGTTCCACTGGTTAATATCCCTGTTCCTGTGCCAATCCTAAGCTGTTTTAATGACTATACTGTAGTATAGTTTGAAGTCTGGTAAATTGATACCTCCTATTTTATTTTTATTGTCTAGGATTGATTTTGCTATACGGGGTCTTCTCTGTTTCCATACGAAGCATACAATTATTTTTTCTATATCTGTGAAAAATGATGGTGGCATTTTGATAGGGATTGCATTGACTCTGTAGGTCACTTTGGGTAGTATAGACATTTTAACAATGTTGATTCTGCCGACCCATGAGCATGGTATATTCTTCCACCTGTTTACATCCTCTGCTGTTTCCTTCTTAAGTGTTTCATAGTTTTCCCTGCCAGTAAAACTTTTATTTTCAAAGATAGGTAGCCATCCATCTGTAATTTGCCAGTTTATCATGTATATGCATATTCCAACACATTGCTTTATTTTGAACAAAAATGAGGTTATACTATGCATACTGGTTTTCAACTTATTTATTTTCACTTCATAACTATGGATATATTTCCATGTTATACATATAGGTCTATCTCATCCTTTTTAATGACTTAATATTGTTTCATAAATATGCCTTTCTTTCACTTCCTCTATAATGATAAATAATTTGGTGCTACCCTTTTTTGTGTGTTTTTTTCAGTGCTACAATATGTGTATGAAATATATGTGTGTACATTTCATGTTTGTGTGTTTCAGAAGGGTAGATTTCCTAATAGTGGATTTGTGGGGTAAGGATATGTACACATTGAATTTATTAGACATTTGTCAGATTGTCCTCCCAAATGGTTCTATCAGTTTACATTCTTACTACCACTTTCCCACCAGTGGAAAAGTGCCAGTTTATTCATACTTTTCCAATTCTATTTAATTTTAAATGACATCTAATTGTTTGATTTTGCATTTCTTTTCTTTCAGGGGAGGTTAAAACGTTTTTCTTATGTTTGTTGGCTATTTGTATTTTTTGTATGTATGAGAACAAATTGTTTGGGTCCTTCAGTAATTTTTCTACTGGGGTATATGTTTCTTATTTGACCGATTCTTACAAAGACATTACTGCTGTCTATCATATGTTTCAAATGTTTTTCTTCTGGTTTTTCAGTTGTCTAATAACTTAGTATGTTATTTTAAAAATTTATGTAGTAAAGTGTCAGTCATTTTTAATGGTTTAGTTTTATGCTTAAATTTTTTTTCCGGAACTTACATTCTAATATATTATGGTTTTACTTGTTTTTTGTTTGTTTGTTTTACATTTATATCTGTAATACAGTTGGGATTTCTTGTCTAAGCAGTAAGAGATGCAGGTTATTTTTTCCAAACAGGTTAGCTAGTTATTGTAGTTTCATTATTTGAATACCTTCTTTTGCTCCATTAATTTGAAATGGCAGTACAATTTACAATAAGATTAGAATTTCATACTTACTTAAATCTTAAGCCATCTATAAAAACCATTTACCCACAGCCTTTCATTATTGTACAAAAAAGCTAGTCAATATAAAATATTTATTGAATGGTTCTCTCTTGCTGTTTTTCCCAGTTGGTAAAATAACCATAGTTAATATTTTTTTTTTAATGCTAGTCTACATAGGGCCGGGCGCGGTGGCTCACGCCTGTAATCCTAGCTCTCCGGGAGGCCGAGGTAGGTGGATCGTTTAGAGCTCAGGAGTTCGAGACCAGCCTGAGCAAGAGCGAGACCCCATCTCTACTATAAATAGAAAGAAATTAATTGGCCAACTAATATATATAGAAAAAATTAGCCGGGCATGGTGGCACATGCCTGTAGTCCCAGCTACTTGGGAGGCTGAGGCAGCAGGATTGCTTGAGCCCAGGAGTTTGAGGTTACTGTGAGCTAGGCTGACGCCACGGCACTCACTCTAGCCTGGGCAACAAAGTGAGACTCTGTCTCAAAAAAAAAAAAAAAAAAAAAGAAAGCTAGTCTACAGTGAATTTTTACTATTTCAAAGGCTATAGAAACAGATTAAGTCATCTTTATAGATAACTATCTGTAAATTTTGGACAGTAGCTTGTGCTTTCTCTTTAATCTGTAATCATTTTTAACTGGCTTATTATTTTTTCCACATTCTTAGTCCTCTCTGATGTAATTTTGTTTCTTCCTATGTAATATTCTCTCTCTTGGATTTTGTGGTTTGTCTAGAACAACGCATCAGGGATACTTGCTCTAAGGCTCACATGGACTGCTCTGGAATACCCTGCAGTTGATGCATGGTTTCCTATACCTGGTGCTGAATCCCCAGCAACCAGTCCTTAACCACCTCAGCCTTTCCTTTTCAAAGACTGACCCTGCATTCTTTTCAGGGTTTTGGTTTTCCTATCTGTCAGTGTAGCTAAACACTTAAAAAAAAATAGACTCCATAAACATTTTAGGGGAAAAATTTAATGTTAATATTTCAGTGATCTTCTGCAAATAAGAAATAATTAAAAAACAGTTGCTTTTCCATGCAAATCTACCAAAAATTTCCTTTAGTAAAATGACTGAGGTTAAAATTTCTTTCTTTAATCAATTTCTTAAATGTATAAACTGTTATAGAAGTAATGAATGGAAACAGTGTTATAAACATTTTCAAAAAGGAAGCTATTATAGAGTATGTATTATATTAATAGTTAAAACCAGTTTAAAAAAATTTTTTTAAACCAAGGACTTCTGGGAAGATGGAGATCCATTTCTTTCCCATTTCTATGTTATCTCAACAACAGAATGGAGGGGACAGAGAAAATAATCCATGAATTGGACATATAAGAATGTAATTATCCAATCCAAACAACAGGCAGAAAAATAAAAATTCAAAAAAAAAAAAAAAAAAAAGAATTGAGCTTCAGGAACTTGTGGGACTGTAACAAAAGATCTAATGTTTATGTCATTAGAGTTTCAGAAGGAGAAGAGAATGAGGGCAGAGCTGGAAAAGTACTTGAAGAAATACTGGATGTGAATTTCCCATATTTGGCAAAAGACATAGACCTCAGATTCAAGAACCTGAATGAACTCCAAGCAGGGTAAACTCATGCCAAGATACGTCACAATTAAAATTTGAAGAAAAAAAAAATGGCACCTTACCTATAGGAGGAAAACAACTTTTGGAATTTGTCTTTACATGTAAAATTTATGTATTTACATATATAGAATGCTCTGTAATCTCATTTACATAACACTCCAACAGCAGTGGAATATACATGTTTTTCAAGCATCCATGCCATATTCACCAAAATAGATGATATCTAGGGTCATAAAACAAACCACAATAAGCTTAAAAGAACTTAAAATCATACAGAGTCTGTTCTCTGACCACAGTAGATTCAAACTAGAAATCAGTAATATTAGGAAAATCTACAATAGTTGGAAACTGGACAACATACTTCTAAATAATCAATGAGTCAAAGAGGAAGTTTTAAGAAATAAATACATTGAACTGAATAAAAATGAAAATGCAACATAAAAATGAAAATGCAGGCCGGGCGTGGTGGCTCACGCCTGTGATCCTAGCACTCTGGGAGACCGAGGTGGGCTGATTGCTCGAGGTCAGCAGTTCGAAACCAGCCTGAGCAAGAGTGAGACCCCATCTCTACTATAAATAGAAAGAAATTAATTGGCCAACTAATATATATAGAAAAAATTAGCCAGGCATGGTGGTGCATGCCTGTAGTCCCAGCTACTCGGGAGGCTGAGGCAGCAGGATCGCTTGAGCCCAGGAGTTTGAGGTTGCTGTGAGCTAGGCTGATGCCACGGCACTCACTCTAGCCTGGACAACAAAGCGAGACTCTGTCTCATAAAAAAAAAAAGAAAATGCAGCCGGGCATGGTGGCTCATGCCTGTAATCCTAGCACTGTGGGAGGCCAAGGCAGGCGGATCATTTGAGCTCAGGAGTTTGAGACCAGCCTGAGCAAGAGCGAGACCCCATCTCTATTAAAAATAGAAAGAAATTAATTGGACAACTAACAACATATAGAAAAAATTAGCGGGCATGGTGGCGCATGCCTGTAGTCCCAGCTACTTGGAAGGCTGAGGCAGAATGATTGCTTGAGCCCAGGAGTTTGAGGTTGCTGTGAGCTAGGCTGACACCATGGCATTCTAGCCCAGGCAACAGAAAAAAAAAAAGAAAAAAAAAAGAAATAAAACTACAGATCAATATCCTTCCTGAATATAGATGCAGAAATTCTTAAGAAAATATTAGCAAACAGAATTCAGCAACATATAAAAAGAACTAAACACTAAGTGTTCTTTATTCCAGAAATGCAAGGCTGGTTCAATATTTGAAAATCAATCATTGTAATACTATACACCAAATTAACAGACTAATAAGAAGGAAATGGTGTTATCGTAAAAAGGCAACACAGGGATCCTTGTGGTGATGGAAATATTCTACATCTTGACTATCAGTGTAACCATTCTAGTTTTGATATTGTATATATTAATAGCTTTTCGAGATGTTACCATTGGGGAGAAAACTGGGTAAAACATTAGAATCTCTGTAGTTATTATTTCTGAAAACTCTTTGTGTATCTACAGTTATCTCAAAACAAAAAGTTAATTTAGCAGTTAAGGGAAAAAACCCTAAACCAAACTTGTAAAATGGGTAGTTCTTGGATTCAGATATGTTAAAGGAAAGACAATCTCAAAATTCCTATTAGAAATGATTTTGATGTGGGTATTTAAAACATAGCTTATTTATGGTGATTTTATATCATCTAGGCAAATCTGTTACCTTGCATTTCTTTTCTCCAGAAAAATTAGGTGTATTTTATGTACTGAGGCATTTAATTTATATTTAATATTTGATGAGAACATGTCTTGCTTGGTCTACTCTTGAGATCTAAGTAGTGTGCCTTGCAATCTTAGGTGGGAAAGTAAGAAAATATTTGTTGAGTGATGTAATTTATTCAGCATTCAGTGGTAGAAGGTAAGTATACTAAAAATGTAAAAGATTAAACAATGAATGTACATTGTTAATCATAGAGTTGATGAGGTTTTTGTTGTTTTTTGTTTTTGTTTTTTATTTTTTGAGACAGAGTCTCAATCTTTTGCCTAGGCTAGAGTGAGTGCTGTGTCGTCAGCCTAGCTCACAGCAACCTCAAACTCCTGGGCTCAAGCAATCCTCCTGCTTCAGCCTCTTGAGTAGCAGGGACTACAGGCATGTGCCACCATGCCCAGCTAAGTTTTTCTATATATTTTTAGTTGTCCAATTAATTTGTTTCTATTTTTAGTAGAGACGGGGTCTCGCTCTTGCTCAGGCTGGTTTCGAACTCCTGACCTTGAGCAATCCACCCGCCTCGGCCTCCCAGAGTGCTAGGATTATAGGCGTGAGCCACCACGCCCAGCCTGATGAGGTTTTTGAAAGCACTTTCACCCAACAATGTTCTCTTTGCTGTGATGTGCAGTTTGTATTCTTAGGAAGCATTCTTGTTTTACTGCCAGCTTCATAAGAAATCTTTACACTAGGTAATTCACTCTGATAATCGAGAAGTAACTTCTAAATTTTCTTACTTGTACCATTAAGCTGATGTCTAGTGGTGATAAAATAGCAATTTGAATTTGAAAAATATTAATGAGGAAAAGTTTTTGATTTGTATAAGATATATATTATAAACCCTTCTGTGTTTTATTTTCATTAGTCATTTTGTACTTTACAGTTTTATTTTCTTGTATGTACATTCATGTTTATCTTTATTTAGATCTGCCTTTCTACACAACAGATTTGCAGCAGCTAACAATAAGAGTGCAGACTAGAAAATAGTATTGAGATGTAAATAAAAGATACAAGTGAAGACAGAGACATATGATATAAGTAGGGTGTCTGCAAGGGCATGTATACTTGTTGTTCGTGCCAGTCCTATGACTGGTTACCCACAGATTTATTCTTTACCCTTTCTCTTTTCTGTTGTATGTCTCAAGGGAGAGTGATTCCAATAGGAATCACTGGCATTTTCCCAGTTCCCAAATCAGCTGGCTTCTGCCTGGGTTCAGCCTTTGGGAGGTATTGATAGGAGTTTGGAAAGTAGGAGGAAAGGAAAGTGTTTTTCTCCCTCTCTACACTCCTTTGCAGTGCCATTTTCTCTTGCAGGCCTTGATTCTTTTTCTACTGGGTGACCTTGGACTTGGGCTCTGGTAAATCATCACTGCTTTCTCCCTCTGATCTATAGTTTTAGGGATGATAGTGACTTCCTGCTGTGTGCCTCACAATCCCTGATTATGTTTAGCATAGTTAGAATCTTTTGTACCTAATATCTCTAGCATATTTAATAGCATTATAGCCTTCTTTTGATTTTTATGTACTACGAAATAATCAGGCTAGGTATAGTTTTGATAGTATCTATGTTCTTATGTGCCTTTGTGATGAGCTATTCTTTTTTTTTTCTTAAACTGATTGATTTCTTCTTCCAGAATAGAGAAGTTTAAGCAGAAATAGAGCAGCCTTAAAGGATTTTATTTCCTAAATCTGATCCTTCATGCCATTTTCAACAGACACGTGAATTAGACCTTTAGCAAATGTTCATTTCAAACATTTAGTGAGTGTCTGCTGCGTGATGAAGCACCAGGTTGGGTGAGCTAAGAGTAAATGGATGGGGGGGCTGGGTGTGGTGGCTCACGCCTGTAATCCTAGCACTCTGGGAGACCGAGGTGGGAAGATCGCCCAAGGCAGGAGTTCGAAACCAGCCTGAGCAAGAGTGAGACTCCATCTCTACTAAAAATAGAAAGGAAATAATTGGCCAACTAAAAATATAGAAAAAATTAGCCAGGCATGGTGCCGCATGCCTATAGTCCCAGCTATTCAGGAGGCTGAGGCAGAAGGATCGCTTGAGCCCAGGAGTTTGAGGTTGCTGTCAGTTAGGCTTATGCCACGGCACTCTAGCCTGGGAAACATAGTGAGACTCTGTCTCAAAAAAAATAAATAAAAAAAAGAGTAAATGGATGGGATATGACATGGTTTCCATTTTCAAGTTGCTTTTGGAGGTTCTGAACAGAGCTTATGATGTAGAAGGGGTTCTTATTGCTAGCACCTTCAGTGGCAGGGCGTTATGGGAAAGTATTATGAATTCCCATATAATGTAAGCATATAATTCCCATAAATATGTCCCATGACATGTGAACATAAAGTTGTATTGTGAATATAGAGAAAGGGGAATGTTTGGTGTATTTGAAAGAGTTCAAGAAACTATTGTTTTGTTCTGGTTTTTCAACTAAGTGATTTGATATCATGGAGCAAGGTAGTTGTTTGTGGTCTCTTAGTCTCTTGTAATATTTTATTAAAACAATTGATTTCAGAAAATTTAAAAGGAGCTCTATATTTAATAATAATTTAGAAGATTGTTAAGTCATCATATAGTTGTTTCCTATCCACCTTCACTTTTTCTTTAATTGCTAATTGCTAATCCTAACTCTAATCAGTGATTAGACTGAACCTTTATAATTCATGTCACACCTCAGCTTGGTGTCAAGCCTCCTGGGGCTTTAGTTTCATTTTATGTTAATGTGTTATGTTAATAATGTAACCCCATTCTATCTAGCCTTCTTTGGCCTTGGTTGCTACTTCTTCAAATATTACAAAGGAGGTGATTGCCAGGGAAAAACAGATCCAATAGATATCATTGAGTCCTATTGCTGAAGGTTTTTAAAAAATACATTAAAAATTCTCTATTTACCAAATACTGTTGCAACTGAAAAGTCTTAATAAAGAAATGTCTCCTCTCCCCAATCTTTTATTTTAAAAATTTTCAACTCTACAGAAAAGTTTAAAAAATTGTATGGGAAACATCATATATTCTTCATCTAGACTCACCATTTGCTAACATTTTTTCCTACATCTGCTTTATCTTTCTTTCTCTCTATATACAAATATCTTTGCTTATTTCTTTTTGGTACCATTTGGAAAGTCTTATTCTTCCATGACTAGACTTTCTCCAAATAGTTTTCCTCTCATTTTATATTAATTTATATTTTTGATAAGCATTATTCTGATCACCCTCTTCTACCACCTACCACCACTACTCTACTGCTTTATTCTTTTTTTACTATTTTTAATTCTATTTTTTAGTAGAGATGGGGTCTCGCTCTTGCTCAGGCTGGTCTTGAACTCCTGAGCTCAAATGATCAGCCCACCTTTGTCTCCCAGAGTGCTAGGATTACATGCGTGAGCCACCGCACCTGGCCTCTACTGCTTTATTGTGATATCATTTTTCTCTTTTAAAAAACTGAGCAAATTATCTGTAACATAAAATTTGTCATTAAACCATCTTAGGTGTACAGTTCATCAGTATTAATTACATTCATAGTGTTATGCAACCATCACTACTGTCTCTTTCCAAAACTTTCACCACTCTAAATAAGAAACTTTGTAACCATCAAGCAATGAATCTTTATTCCCTCCTTCACCTAGCCCTTGGTAACCTCTAATCTACTTTCTGTCTTTATAAATTTGCCTATTCTAGATATTCCATATAAATGGAATTGTACAATATTTGACCTTTGGTATCTGGCTTATTTCACATAGCATAATGTCTTCAAAGTTCATCCATATCAAAGCATGTATCAGAACATCATTCCTTTTTGTAGCTGAATAATATTTCATTGAATACCCCCCACTTTTGTTTATTCATTTATCTATTGATGGACACTAGGTTGTTTCCACCTACCAGCTAGTGTGAATAAAGCTGAAATGAACGTTGGTTTGTAAGTATCCTTTAGAGTCCATGCTTTTGATTTTGATTTTTGGTATATACCTAGGAGTGGAATTCCTTGGTCATATGGTAATTCTGTGTTTAACTTTTTGAGGAACTGCCAGACTTTTCCACAGCAGCTTCACCATTTTATATTCCCATCAGTAATGTATGAAGGTTTCAATTTCTCTACATCCTCTCCAACACTTACTTTCCATTTCTTTTATTATAGCTATCCTAGTAGGTATGAAGTGATATGTTGTTGAAATTTTGCTTTGCAGTTCCCTAATGACTAGTGATGTTGGACATCTTTTCATGCACTTATCAGTCATTTGCATATCTTTTGAGAAATGTCTATTTAAGTCCTTTGCCTGTTTTAAAAATTGGTTTGTTTATCTTTTTGTTCATGAGTTGTGAAAGATTTTTATTTGTTCTGGAGAGTAGATCTTTATCAGATATATGATTTGCAAATATTTTCTCTCATTCTGTAGGTTATCTTTTTACTTTCTTGATAATGTTCTTTGATGCACAAAAGTTTTAAATTTTGATGGAGTCCAGTTCATCTATTTTTTTTCTTTTGTTGCTTGTGCTTTTCTGATACTTTAGTAACAGAACCATTAGCAAATTTATCAGTTGTTAGGTGATTTTTTCCCCCTGGAATCCCACATTAGGGCTTGGACTGCTTTTTTGGTCCAGGATCAACAAAAAATAACAATATTAGTTGCCACTAACTATGTACCTGGTATAGGCTAGGTGACTTTCAGAAGTCTGAGAAAAGAGAATTCTAAGGCAGAAGAGGCTCGTCTTTTTATTCTTGCTGGGTAAATTCTACTAAAACCTCATAACTTTCCAAAGACGTTAGAAGATACAGTCTTCTCCGTCATTTTTCTGGAAGAAATTTAAGTCAGAACTACCATTTGTGTGCCTACTGCATTGAACAGGTTCCTGACATTTGTCCTGGACCCTAGGCATTTCATTGACTCTCTTACTTAGTAAGAGTTTCTGCATTTCATTGACTCTCTTACTTAGCTAGCTTTTTACTTTACCTGCCTAGTCCACAGTATTCTTTACAAACTTCTTAAGAAACCCAAGGTAAATGGGTTACTTACAGAGGGACTACCATTTTGAACCAGACTTTAAATCTATTATATTGGGCTAGAAAATGAGAATTTTCCCCACATCTATAACTCTGAAATTTCTTTTAGAAACTTTATGTGATTAAAATAATTAAAATTATTTGATTAAAATAATTAGACTTTTTCCTATTTGTGATATTAGTGCATTCTCTCTGGTATGTTTTCTGTTGGATAATCTAATAATTTTTCACCTTTTCCCCTCAAACTATAAAAACACAAATATTAAGTAAGTGCTTTATTAATGTTTAATATGTTTTATTCTGATCTTTCCCCCTAGCGGATCTGAAAAGAACAATTGCTGTCCTTTTGGATGATATTTTGCAGCGCTTGGTGAAGCTGGAGAACAAAGTTGACTATATTGTTGTGAATGGCTCTGCAACCAATAGTACTAATGGTACCAGTGGGAATTTGGTGCCAGTAACCACAAATAAAAGAATAAATGTATCAGGCAGCATTAGATAGCAGTCGAAGATCACCTTGTGCTGCTACATCCACTGTGGACTATATCCTCTGGCAGAGAAGCTTTTTAATCGCTGGCTAGGACAGCTTTTCAATAAAAGCTCTACACATTTTCAAGGAGTATGCTGGATCCATGGAACTCTAATTCTGTATATAAAATTTTAAAAGTAATTAGTTTGCTTTCAGGCAAATCTCTTCAATGCTGTACTGTATCCTTAAAGGGAATTTGGTAACATGGTTGATGTAGTAAGCAGGTAGGTGATTTTTGTGTAAATCTTTTGTGTTTGAGGTCACGCTGAAACAAAAACACTAAAAGACATGGATTCATTTCTATAAAATATTTATTTAAGTATATAACATGTTTTTCAGATAAGTGAAGAATATTGTTATTGATTAATCATTCTGTTATATGTTCTCAGTAGATATAAGTGTTAGACAAAGGCTATTAGAAAATGTGCTTACTTCCAGTACTATATTTTGTTACTCAGATTATGAGCAGAGAAAGGAAATATAATGTTGAAAATAATGTTTTGCAACCATGACCCAAAGAATGTGTTCGTTTGCACTATCCTTCAAAATAACTGAAGGTTTAATTATTGTATATTTTAAAAAATTACATTTGTAAGAGTATAATCTTTCTGAAATGGGTAGCAGCCACTGTCCATAACCTATTCTAAATATTGGGGCAGTTTATTAACAACATTAAAATAGTAGTAAACTGTAATCTCATACTTAAAATTTTCTTATATTCTGAAGAGTAAAAGATATTTTTATGAGATTAAAAATAACTAGGTGAAATTAAAAATAACTAAAGTATTCATGATTTTTCACATACATGAATGTTAAAAGTTTAACCCCTTGAGTATCTGTGCTGTCAAGAAAGCACATTATTTCCATACTTGGGTAATTTTTGCTTTTAATATGTTGGTAAGGGAGGAAGGGACTGAGGTATTTGGGAGATTGGGACTCTTGAGGATTTTAGCCAGATGTATATAATAAAGGTACTTGTGTTACAATAAATTGCTTGGAAAATGTTAACATTATATTATATAAGAGTATCCTGCTTTATGAATTTTGGATTTGTATAACAGATACATTAGATAATCATTTTATATAATGACCGCTTAAAATAATTAAGAACATTTAAAATATAAATTATGAAGATGACTATCTTTTCAAGAAAAAAAGCTACTGTATATAAGAAATTCTAATCTTGGGTAATTCTAGTATGGAATAAAGTACACCTTTATTTAAATTTCCCTTGTAGCAAATCTAATTGCCATATGGTGCCCTATATTTCATAGTATTTATTCTCTATGATAACTGCTTAAGAGCAGCTAGCTTCTAGATTCAGACTATGTGGAATTTAGTTTTGGATATTGTGTTGTTCGTTATTACACTATGCTACCACATGTAGCAATAATTGTTAATATTTTATTAAAATAAGTATGTGAAAATATTGTTTCATGAAAGATAGATTTCCAAACTCTGTTCTCTGTACTCTACCTTTATGTGAAGAAATTAATTATATACCATTGCCCGGTGAAGCTTGGAATAACTGTTCAGTCTCTTTTATTAGATGTGGACATTTTTGTTTTTTGTTTTCAGGGATGAAATAAAATATATTATTTGTACTTACAAAGTGTTTTTATTTAACAGCAGTTGTGCATTTAATAAATGATAAATGATTGAAAGGAATCTTAAGATAATTTTGGGTTTTGATCATTTTAGGCTGACACAGGCATGTAAGTACTACCATAATCAAGATAAATAGAATATTTCCATCATCCTAGAAAATTCTCTTGTTTTCCCTTGTAGTTTGTCCCTTTCCCCTGGCCCTGGCATGCACTGATCTAGATTTTCTCTCTAAAGCTTTGCCCTTTCCAGAATGTCCCATAAATGGAATCATACATTATGTAGTTTTTGTGTCTGGCTTTTTCACTTAGCATAATGCTTTTAGGATTGTAGCATGTTAAAGTAACGAAGTGCAGCACCAGTGGAGGGGCTAGCGTTAGATAATCTAAAGTATGTTTTTCACTAATCTTTCTTGGTTCTGTCTATAGGATAGAGGAGTTAGGTAGGATCTCTGGCTTTTCTAGGGAAAGGATACCCTGCTTTGGTGCTGTCTCCAGCAATTGCTCCACCTGGGAAAAGGATAAGGAAGGGCACTCCATTTTGGTGTCACTCCAGTCTTAATCCTATCCAGAGCAACTGCTACACCTAGGGAAGGAAGGCATGCATTATCAATCTGGGAATTCCCCAGCCCAGGCATGAGAGAATTTAGAAAGTGACCTAGAGTAACCTAAGGGTAATTATTATGCCATTAGCTTGAATCTGCATTGCCGTTCATCCCCCAAGGTGGGCTTTCAGAGAGGGAGTTCCATATGTAGATGCAATTTTGAGGATACCTGTTGATCATTTGATAATACCCCACACCTCCTGAGAGCCCTCCCCCAGACTGAGCTAATAAGGAAACAATCTGAGAATTTGGAGACTGAGTGAGTCTGTTTTTCTGTCTGTCTGTCTCTACTTGCAGAGACAGATCCATTTTGTTCTATAATAAAGAGCTGCTTGTGTGAAACTGCTTCCTGCCTGAGGTTATTCTATCACATTGACCCTGCTGGTGATTTTTCCAAGCAAGGAGTCAGAGGACGAGGATAATAGTCTGGACTTGATACTTTGGTGTGTCTGGTCATTCTTTGTCCAAGAGCACACCAAGAACCTAGGGCAGACTCCCACCCTGACTGAGGGACAACTCCTTAGTGAGGATTTCCCCGGGCTATCTCCTTTTCTGTAGGTCTGTCTTGATGCTGGGTGTGTTATCCCAGCCTCATTTGGTACAAGTATTTCTGTACAGGATTTATGAATTTGCAGAAGCCAGTCTCTTGTATCACCTACAGGGTACCACCAACAGCTCTGCACTCAGAGGTCCCATGTTTCTTTTCTAACCTAGCCCTGTATCGGACATTGTGTGCAAGGCAACAGTCCATTTCACCTTGTCAATCCTCCCGGTTATAGTTATTGTTTATGCCGTTTTCCACCTGATAATCTGTACCTTCTGTCTAAAACATCACCTCAGTTCAGCAGGAAGTAGATCATTGACATCACCCCTCTTTTCAGATATGGAAGGGTAAAATTGACAGTGGGGAATATGTAACAGAGAAAATGGCCTGCAAAAGGCTAAAAATGTTTTCTGTCCCTTCAAAACCCTATCACCCTTTTTGAGAACTAAAACCTACATCCTTGCCTCAGTCCAGTGGTTGGGAGGGGCAGGAAAGTGTCCTTTGTTCTTTGTGCCACAGGAGATGGCTTGAGGGAATTGTCTGGGTAGGGGTCACGAGATTGTTTTAGCCAAAAATGGGATTATGGGATTAGTCGTAACCTAAACTCTGTACTTCTGCTTAAAAGTGGCACCTTGGTACTTTGAGATGAGAGTATGCCAACCTTGTCATTTGCCAGCCAATTAATAAACTCCTCAAAAAAAAAAGTTTTAGCATGTTGTATCATGAATCAGTAGTTCATTTCTTTTTATTGCTGAGTAGTAGTCCATTGTATAGATGTACCATAATTGGTTTATCCCTTCACCAGTTGATGGACATTTGGGCTGTTGTAGTTTCTGGTGATTATGAGTAAAGCTAATACAAACATTGGTACGTAGGCTTTTATGTTTATATGTTTTTTATTTCTCTTGAGTAAATACCCGGGAGTACTGGCATTGTTGGGCCATATGATGCATGCTTTTATATCATGCATGTTTATAAGAAACCACCAAACTGTTTTCCATAGTGGCTGTACCATTTTGTAGTCCTAACAGCAATGTGTGATGAGTTCTTCTTGGTCTGCATCTTCATCATTTGATATAGTCAATTTTTAAAAATTCAGTTATTCTGGCCGGGCGAGGTGGTTCACGCCTGTAATCCTAGCACTCTGGGAGGCCGAGGTGGGCGCATTGTTCGAAGTCAGGAGTTCAAAACCAGCCTGGGCAAGAGCGAGACCCTGTCTCTACTATAAATAGAAAGAAATTAATTGGCCAACTAATATATATAGAAGAAATTAGCCAGGCATGGTGGTGCGTGCCTGTAGTCCCAGCTACTCGGGAGGCTGAGGCAGGAGGATTGCTTGAGCCCAGGAGTTTGAGGTTGCTGTGAGCTAGGCTGATGCCATGGCACTCACTCTAGCCTGGGCAACAAAGCAACACTCTGTCTCAAAAAAA
>VSMD01055893.1:0-20394 GCA_008750895.1 Mirza zaza
TGTCTATACTGCAGAGGTAGGAAAACGATTGCTGAAAAATACAAGATAAAGTAGTTCAGGGCCTGGAGGTGATGCCTGCGTCTGCGACATGGGCCATCACAGACATTTCCTGAGTGTCTAGGGCTGCAGCAGGACGTCACCAGGGCGTCAGGTGACTGCAGTGGGGGCAGGAAGAGTCCTTACCGCCTTCTCCTTGCCCAGCAGTACGTCAAGGGAGGGTATTTTGAGGCTTCTTTCTTGTGCTTTTAAAAAGTTGGCTTATAAAAGAGATGCCAATTGTAAACCCAGGGCCACCAGCATTCTGAGGGACGTGCAGCCACTGCAAAGCCGGGTCTACCCGATCTGGAACCTGCAGCGTGATTCTGAGAGGGGCAGAGGGCTCCCTACAGCAAGTCCCTGCGCCTCTTAGGTGAGCTGTGGGGAACAGGGAGGAGCTGGGCAGGCCTTACTTCTTGAAGACAGTGGAGCCAGCCCACAGCCCTGTGGATCTCACCCCAGGCTACTGGGGCAGGAAGTGGAGGCCTGGCAGGTGGAGTCAGAGGGATCATTCCACGTAAACATTCCATCAGCGCCTGGGCCTGGCCACAGGCCTGAGACGCCAGAGAGGCACAAGGGAAGGCCAGCCCCTGGATGAAGCCTTCCTTACTTTGGTTCTCCCAATTAATTACCGGACAGACAATAGACAGAAGCCTCACTCCTGGCAGATGACTTGGGAGCAGGCCCCACTTAAATTGCATATTTAGTATTAGAGGCTGCGCCATTGCTTTTTCCTGGGTAATGTTTGATGGTCAAGCAATTCTTCTGGCAAATGAAAAATCTCAGGGAGCTACAGAAAGAATGCACAGGTTTTAAGGTGAGATATGATGTGAAAGATAATACATTTAAAAATGCCTACTGTGTTCCTTTTGATGCTGGTTTTTCACTCATTCCTATAAGAAGTTTTTTATAACTTAAGGATGTGTGATGAATCCCAATAGGGAAGAAAACAATGTTTTGTGTAACCTGTGACAACTAAGTATAAATGGAAACAAGAGGGCTTTTACCTGGCTTTGCCTTCAGATTCTTATGATTATAAAAATATGAAGATTATTCCTAAATATTCAATAAATACCTATTGAATACTTACGTAATGCAATGTCTTGGGTGCTATTTTAACTCTGGAGCAAAATATATGTACACGTTTAAGTCTTGCGAACACAAGCCTCTTACAAGGTTGTTGTAATCCAAGTATATTAATAGATTTAAGAGAGTAGCAAAGGTTAAATTTAGCAATATTAACTGTCAAGATGTCAACAGGGAAGGACATGAGACGACTCGTGAGATCTTTTATGGGAACTGGGATAAACAATAACAAGGAATGGGCCGTCTATTATGGGCCCGGCTTGTTGGAGATGGTATATGAGGGCCTCCCCCGGCAGAAGGAGGCACCAGACCCCCCCTCACCTCCACTGAGTCCTCTCTCCTCACTCTGCCTGAGTCCTCTCTACTGACACCATGGGTTGCTGTGGTTGCGGTGGCTGCGGTGGTGGCTGCGGTGGTGGCTGCGGTGGCGGCTGTGGCGGCGGCTGCGGTGGCGGCGGCTGCGGTGGCGGCTGCAGGTGCTACCGGGTGGGCTGCTGCTCGGGCTGCTGCCCCTGCTGCCGCGGCTGCTGCGGGGGGTGCTGCAGCACGCCCGTGATCTGCTGCTGCCGCCGCTCGTGCGGCTCGTGCGGCTGCGGGAAGGGCTGTTGCCAGCACAAGTGCTGCTGCCAGCAGAGCTGCGGCTGCAAGAGGCAGTGCTGCTGCTAGGCGGCCGCCCGGCGCTGGACAGGCGCTGCAGGCGCTGTGCTGTGGGTAAGCCCCCTGTCTGCACGTGCTGGGGGGAGGCAACTTGCGCCCCTTGCCCAGTCTTTCCTGCATCCCATCCCGTCTACTCCTGCTTTGTCCCCGTCTCCTGCACTTTACGGCAAATTCCTCCTTGGTTCTCATGCTCTCCAGCAGTTTAATTAACTGTTTCCATTTTTAAGGCAGTCACATGGACATCGCATGCAATGTCATCCAGGTACAAAGAGGCAGGACATCTTGATTATTGAGTTCAGCAAAATGGTATAATAATTTTTCCTGCACTTTTTTCTTTGAATTTGTTAAAATCTATGATTAAGTCTTCTTGTCTGTACCACGTATGATCTGTCCTTTCTGTGGTCATAGATGCTTTCCTAAAAATTTTTTTTTGACATTTACTAATGTATGTTCTTTATTTTAGGGCCTTAATTTAGATGACATCAGCCAAAAAACTTTTTTTCCTTTTATATTAATACTAATCTACCCATTTTTATTTTATTTTAAAAAATTTGATACTTAAAGGATGTATGTCTTTTGGAGGTATATGTGATAAATTCATATGCTGTATAATAATCAAATCAGGGTAATTGGGATACCTATCACCTTAAACATTTATTTTTTCCTTTATGCTAGAAATATTCAAATTATTGTTTACTAGCCGTTTTGAAAAATATAATTGGTCATTGTTTACTATTCTTACTCTACTGATTTATCGAATACTAAGAATACTAGATCTTATTTCTTCTATCTAACTGTATTTGTGTACCCATTAATCAACCTCTCTTCATCTAAAAATTTCTTAATAAAATTCAAATATAAACTCTGAACAGTTTCCCTTAGTTTTATCTTTATATTTTTCATCAAACTACCATTAATTATGATTTCCTATGGGTCGAGGCCATAAAGCATACACACATAATTATGCCCTTGTGTGATTTACAAGCCATTCATACACAAATAACCACCAACACAAGGTAGAATAATAATAAATATTTTGAAAAGTCTACATTGATGTGGCATGTCATGGTGAGGAGAAACTCCACATTGTTGGATGGGGAGTGGGTGTAATTCAAAGGAACTGGAATAGCTTCAAGAAGGAAGGGACATTTTGAATGTGTTTTGAAGAATTAGTAATGTTTGACAAGTGGAGATGGTTGGGGGCAGATATTCCAAGAAGAAGGGCAAAAAAAGTGAGAATACAAAATTTTGAGGCATACATGGGCAATAGTAAGTCATCAGTGTATCAATATAGGTTGTTAGAAATCAGCAATCAAAGGTTTGCAAGGCTGAGGGCTTAAGCATAAGAGCAGCAGCTTGACTATTATAGGAATGCTACTGATTTTCCTATATTGATTTTGTGACCTGAGACTTTGGTGAATTTATTTATCAATTCCAGGAGTCTCTTGGGGGAATCTGGGGTTTTCCAGATATAAGATCATATCACCAGCAAAGGGTAGTAGTTTGATCTCCTCTTTCCCAATTTGGATGCCCTTAGTTTCTTTCTCTTGCCTGATTGCTCTGGCCAGGACTCCCAGCAATATGTTGAATAGAAGTGGTGATAGTGGGCATCCTTGTTTTCCAGTTCTTAGTGGGAAAGCGTTCAACTTTTCCCCATTTAGTATGATGCTGGCTGTGGGTTTGTCATATATGACTTTTGTAATTTTGAGATATATTTCTCCTATACCAAGTTTGTTAAAGGTTTTTATCATGAAAGGGTGTTACATTTTGTTGAACGATTTTTCTGCATCTATTGAGATGATCTTTGTTTTTGCTTCTGTTTATGTGGTGAATCACATTTATTGATTTGTGTATGTTGAATCATCCTTGCATCCCTGGGATGAAGCCCACTTGGTGGATTATTTTTTTGGTGGATCATGGTGGATTATGATTATGGTGGATTATTTTTTTGATGTGCTGTTGAATTCAGTTTGCTTGTATTTTATTGAGGATTTTTGCATCCATATTGATAAGGAATGTAGTTTTCTTTTTTTGTTGTGTCCTTTCCTTGCTTTGGTAGCAAGGTGATACTGGTTTCATAGAATGAGTTGAGGAGGATTCTGTCCTTCTCAATATTATGGAATAATTATGCAGTAATTTCTGCAGTATGAGTACCAACTCTTCTTTGTTAGTCTGATAAAATTCAGCTGTGAATTCACCAGGTTCTGGGCTTTTTTTTTTTTTTTGGTTGGAAGATTTTTTATTTCTGCTTCAATCTTGTTTTTCAAAAACTCAATACCATTCACAATAGCTACAAATAAAATAAAATACCTAGGAATATACTTAACCAAGGAGGTGAAAGATCTTTACAAAAAAAACTATGAAACACTGAGGAAAGAAATCACTGATGATGCAAACAAATGGAAAAACATATCATGCTCATAGATCAGTGGAATCAATATTCTTAAAATGTCCATACTTCCCAATGTGATTTACAGATTTAATGCAATCCCCATCAATATACCAACATCATATTTCACAGATCTAAAAAAATAATTCTGTGTTTTGCTTGGAACCAGAAAAGAGCCCAAATAGCCAAAGCAATCTTAACCAAAAAGGAACAAATGTGAAAGCATCACATTACCAGACTTCAAACTATACTACAAGGCTATAGTAACCCAAACAGCATGGTATTGGCAAAAAAAAATAGAGACATAGACCAATGGAAGATAACAGAAAACCCAGACATAAAACCATCCACATAAAGCCAACTGATCACTAACAAATCAGACACACTATACACTGGGGAAAAGAATCCCTATTCAATAAATGGTGCTGAGACAACTGGATAGCCACATACAGAAGAATGAAACAGGATCCACATCTCTCACCACTCATAAAAAATTAATTAAAAATGAGTAAAAAATTTAAATGTAACACATGAAACCATAAGAACTCTAGAAGAAAATGTTCAAAACATTTCTCTAGAGATTGGCCTAGGCAAAGAATTTATGAAGAAGACCCTAATGGCAATCACGGCAACAACAAAAATAAATAAATGGGACTTGATTAAATCAAAAAGCTTCTTCACAGCCAAGGAAATAATCAACAGAGCAAACAGACAATCTACAGAATGGGAAAAAATATTCACAAGTTTTATATCCAATAAAGGGCTAATAACCAGAATCTACAAAGAGCTCAAGCAAATCAGCAAGAAAAAAAAATCAAACAACCCCATTAAAAAGTATGCAAAATACATGAATAGAAGTTTTTCAAAAGAAGATAGACAAATGGCCAATAAATGTGAAAAAATGCTCAACATCACTAGCCATCAGGGAAAACAAATTAAAACCATGATGAAATGTCATCTTACCCCAGTTAGAATGGCTTTTATTAAAAAGCCCTAAAATAATACATGCTGGCATGGATGCAGAGAGAAAGGAATGCTTATACACTGTTGGTGGGACTACAAATTAGTACAACCTCTGTGGAAAACATTATGGAGTTCCTCAAAGAATTAAATGTAGACCTGCCATTCAATCCAGCATTCCCACTACTAGGTATTTACCCAAAGGAAAGAATTCATTTTATGAAAAAGATACCTGCACTCAAATGATTATTGTAGCACAATTCACAATTGCAAAGATGTGGGATCAACCCAAATGCCCATAAGTTCATGAGTGGATTAACAAAATGTGGTATATGTATACATGGAATACAACTCAGGTATGAAGAAGGATGACTTAATGCCTTTTGCAACAATATGGATGGAACTGAAGACCTTTATTCCAAGTGAAGTATCTAAAGAATGGAAAAACAAACACCACATGTACTCGCCATTAAATATGAACCAACCAATGAACACACATGTGCATAGAAAGAAGTAAAACCCAATGGAAAGCAATCAGGTGGAAGGGAGGAGGAGGTGATGGGTGAAACCTACCTAATGGGTACAATGAACACTACCTGTGTGACAGGCACACTTATAACCCTGACTCAAGCATTACAAAAGCAACCCTTGTAATCACAAACGATTGTACCACTGTAATATTTTGAAATAATAATAATAATAAAAAGAATAACAGAAGCAACTAGCATTCATGTTGTCCTTAAAATCCAGGCATTCTTCTAAGCACTTACACGTGTCATTACCATGTTGCAATAGAAGCAGCAGTAATTTTATGCCTATTGCACAGAGAGGTCATCGAGTAACTTGGTCAAAGTGCACAGTTGCTCCTGGTGTAGCTGTGACGTGCAGCAATGGTGTAGGCCAGCGAAGGCTTTCGAGAGGGGACACTTCACTGTGCACAATGGGCAGAATTAATCCGTCCGCGGTTAGAACAGAAGCTGTGTCAATAATCCCGGGAAAAGCAATAAGGGCCTGAGACAACAGCAGAGTGGGAATGGCAGTATATCCGTGGGAGTTAAGGGCATAATAGAAACCCAAGAAATGAGGGCAACATCTGCAATCACTAAATAGACAAGATGACACTGGTGATCTAACAATACATAGTGACTTCTATTTTTCTTTTCTTAGATATTTGGGAAATTATACTTGGTATCCCATTTTAAAATTTATATTAAATATGGTAGACAACTAGTTGAGGAATTGGCCATTTCCTTTTAACATTGTTTCAGTCTCTAAGGTATGGAAGGAAAGGAAATTTATAACATAAATGCACTGTCTGATGAATGTACATGATAACTGCCTCATAAATCACTCTGATCCTGCTCATGGTGTATTCTATTGCAGATGCAGCCTGACATGGTTATTTTCAGAAGAGGCAAGTCTGCTTGATTTGCAATATTGGCCTGACCTAAAAAGATTTAGGCTTGAAAAAATTTCTGTTTTTGGCCTACTTATCTAAATTTGATCTTTTCATTCCTTTTATGGAGAACGTTTTGATGCAGACTATAGACCAGAAACATATTTTATATGGATCACAGGGCTTGACACACATAGTTTGCCAATAAATATTGTTACAATGTGCAAATGGTATGTATATTATATATGCAATATATACAAACATGACATATATGTTATAAAAATTATATATGTTTATATATATTATTCATATTCATTATAGTATACTTATGTTATATATGATATTCATGCATATAGGCTATGCATCTGTTACATATAAGACAGATACATACATATCAGGTTATATACATGTTATATATGTTATATACAATATTTATGTACCCATATATGTCATGTGCATATACATACGTGTTTATGTGTATGTATAATACACATATATGTTCTCAGAGTCTGAACTTTATGACAACACATGATTTTGTAAAATCTAGTAATTTGTGGAGCATATGTTGTGAAGGCTTGCCTCCACTTCATTGTGTCTCTTCCTTCCTGACCTTGGGGTCAACTGTGATTCCTGGGGCTTCAACCTGTGTTTACCTCATTCTCCGTGGCTTCCACCATCCAGGCTCTCACAGGTTAGAGTATCACCACCCCAGCGTCCTGTAGCCACTTCAATCCAGCCAAAGCAAAGACATACAGGTCTTCTGTATGTATTTAGATAAAGATTGTCCTTGAATGGCGTGTTTGTGTAGGCTGTCTTGGGAAGAGAAAGGCAAGTACAGGTGAGAAGGGTGGGTGCGTGGCGTGGGAAGGTGGGCAGTGGACAAATGATGGCTGGTTTGCCATTGGACGTTGAAAAGATGAGATTTGGCCTATATTGATTTTCCTTTGGACTTGACATCTGCCTTTTTTTTGTTTTTAAAGGTAAAATGACCAGTTTAGCAAAGATGCCCAAAGTTGAAATAGAGCCTTGCTGACTTTCTGGCTTATTCTGCAATTCACGTTCTCTCAACATGAGGGTGTCTTTAGACCTTGGCAAGAACAGCATGGTGCCTTAAATCTATCCTACATTTTCAACTGATTCAAGTAATGATTGCTGCTTTTGTTTTTGTTAGACTAATTGAACTAGAATCAGGTATATTGAACTAAACCTCCTCTGATAAAAATATAGTATTTTAATATTTGGGTTTTTATTTATGTTAGATGAATTTCAAAGGTCAATTACTAAGAAATATAGTATAACATACTAAATGACTCCATAACTTTTTGTAAGTACTTCATCAACCAAGGGCATCATATTGTATTAGTAGCCACTGGGTGGCTTAATCAACAGAAATTTACTTCTCACAGTTCTGGAGGCTGGATGTATAAGGTCAAGGTGCCAGCAGGGTTGTTTTCTCCTTGGCTTGCAGATGGATTTTTTTGGGGGAAGGGTGTCCTCCTCACAAGGTCTTTTCTCTGTGTATACTTATCTTTGTTGTCTCTCTCTTCTTATAAGAACACTGGCCTTATTGAATTAGGTCCCCACCGTTATGACCCATTTAATCGACTTACCTCCTAAAGGGCCCTGTCTCCAAATACAGTCACACTGAGAGTTGAGGCTTCAACTTGTAAATTTTGGGGTGAGGGGAGTTGTCACAATTCAGTCCATAACACATGTCATTACTATAAACTCACAAGGTGGAGTAGTTTGAGCAAAACACATAGTATTAAAGGAGCCCCCAACTAAAATTGAAATTAACCTCTAAGAATAAAATTAGGAAAAGCTGAAATACAATTTATACATCCTATCATGTGCTCCTACATGGCAACAATGATGTGTGAGTAAGAATATTTAGTGTACTATTTGTAATAGAAAAAAAAATTGGAAACAACCCAATGATCCATCAAAGGAAGACAGGTGATGGTACCTGTATGAAAAGAAATGAAATATAGCAATGAATGAGCTCTCTGTGTATTATTTTGGGGTCATATTAATGAGAATATCAGGTTGAGAGACAGATGGGATACTGTGCTGTCATAGGTGTCTGTATCTGCATAGAATATCTTTTAAAATACTGGAGACAATGGCAACGGAGGGGACTTGGTGACTGAAGGACAGGAGTGGGAGAGAAGTTTACTGCTTGCCCTTTTTGTACATTTAAAAATTTGTACAATTTTTTGACCTTTGTACAGAGGAAAAAAAGTCACAATGACATCAGTCCATGCCAAAATAACCCAACCCGAGAAACTGCCTGGAAGTGTATGATTAAGTAGTTTCAGGAATTCCCTAAATCTGAACAAGTGGATGTAAGTATCACTTCAGGAAGGCATGACCTCCACGAGTTTACACCTAAAGAACTTAAAAGTGGTGCTGTTTTTGAAGAACTAATTAAAATGAACTACCGTGGCCTTAGAGAAACTTCCTTTTTAAAAAAATGACACAGATAATATATGAATACAAGCATGGTAAAATTCAAATAAAGAAGTATATGGAATATAAAGCAAGATTTCTCTTCATCTACCTGCAATCTTATTTTTGTCCCTACAGATGTCTGTCTTTGTCACCCTTGTCATTTAGATACAGATATCTGCACATTCAGAAACATCTCTTATTGGTCTTTGCTTTGGTTTTGTTTTTTAGTATAGTGATGGAATCAAAATGTATTTATTTTTTGAAAAATTGATATTTTTTCTATTAGCATTATGTTTTAGAGTTCTACCTTATGCTTTTGAACTATTACCTATTTTTTTTTCTGTGTCTTTATACTAGGATGTCTCAATTTTGGCACTATTAACATTGTGGGCTAGATAATTTTTGTTGTAGGACACTGACCTGTGCTTTATAGGATGTTTCACAGCATCCCTGGCCTTTACCACTGATGCCAGTAGTACCTTAGCGGGCTATATGTGTGTGTATATATATATATATATATATATATATAATTTTTTAAAAGTCTGTTTCATATTGATAAACCTTTAAACTGTGTGTTCTTGATGCAAATGGTAAGTATTTCTCTATGCCTGTGGAATTCCTGGTTTGAAATTTAAATTTTGGTAGACTCACCTAATTTGCTACAATTTGAACTCTTATTCATGGCATCTGAATTGCCACCTCCTCCCCACCCCCCATTAACACTGGGTACCACTTCTGCCAATCTGAAAGAGGCGTGAGGCATTTTACTTGAATGCCTGTGACCCCAGGCACATTTCCTCATGTTTGTTCACCACAGTTGTTTCTCTTTCTGGCAACCGCTTGTTCATATGTTTTAGGGAAGTTCTCAGACCTCTCTGTGTTACTTTCATCATTTGCAAAATGGGGACCACGGTATCTTCCAACAGCTTTGTTCTGGAAAGAAAACTGTGTATTTCACTTGTAGGGAAGGCCTCTGGGCCTCCCTCCAGCCCAGCTGAGTTTCCACGCAGATCTAAGGTGCAGGCACCCATCCGCTTTGCCAGGTGCATTTGCATTCTTCCCTTGTTCTGTATTTCTTTAACTTTGACATAGGAGACGAGGAGTGGGTTGCTGGTTTTAATATGGATATCGACATTTCTCCTTTGAAATTCATAAGCATTCAAAGGCTTCTGTGCTTCTCCTAAGCATGTCCTGCAAATCCTTATGTGGTCTAGTCCTTAGCTACCAGCTTCTAGTGTGCACCCCCGCCCCCACAGGGCTCCAGCTGGCCTGTCCTTAATCTTCTCTGCCCCAGGGCCTTTGCATGTACTGTTCCATCTGCTTAAAGCACATTTTCCCCAGATTTTGCACTTCTGGCCCCTTATCATCGCTCAGTCAGGTCTCAGTTCAAAATTTAATTCCTTGAGGATGCATTCTGCCGCATTTTACTGTCACCGTTGCACTTCTCACACACTGACATCATATGTATTTGCCTTTTATGATCTGTTTTCCTCCACAGTCTGTGCAAATGTCATAAAAGTCTGTCTGGTTGAGTGCTATATCCCCAGGGCTGGGACTGGCCTGTGGTAGTCAATATAAATGAGCAGAACGCGAAACAGAAAAAGGATGGCCTGATGTCTGTAGGGACTGGGTCAGCAGTGCTATTTCCCAATCTCTCAGGTACCAATGCCCCGGTGTGGCCTTCAAGGCCTTCCTGATCGAATGCCAACCTTTTTCTCTGAGCTCAATTTTTAAAATTTCCCTTCATTCAAACCATGTTCATATTAATTCACACACTTTCCCCCATCATTTCTGCTTTTTAGATGCTGCCGTTCGTTTCTCTACCTGGAACGCACTTTCTGCCACCACCATGGCAGGTCTCTGCGGCATGGGGTGAGACGTCCCCAGGTGCGTAGCTGTGCTCCGGGTGCTGTGCAGCCTTGTGATGCTGTTTTATGAGTCAGTTGGAGTCTAGGAAAGAGCCCTTGTACGGTGAGCATGAAGCGATTGGTGAAGGAGATCAGGGCTGGCCTTGGTGTCCTTGCCACTGTCCCCATTCTGTGACTTAGGTCGGTGGGTGGGCGGAAGGTACATGTCTTCCCCTGGGTTCAGTGGCTCATGTGTTCTTTTTCTTTTTCAGAACTTGCTCCCAGGAATTGTTTCATAGCAGAAGTTGGTTATTAAAAGCTATGTAAATATATTTAAGGTGAGAGGTGGAGACAAATTTTCATTTAACATTTTACTCTTAATTGGGGACTGGTTGCCTTTGAAGGACTGTCAACCACGGTTACTAGTTGGGGCAGGAGCATTTTGGTGATGTTCTGTACAAGGCTTGACACGGAAAGGAAAGTGGCTTAATGGATAGCACGCACAATGTTAATCTGCTTGAATAATAATTACACAAGATAAAGGTTAATGGCACACCAGGTAATCACTCATCCCTTCTGCACTAACCCTTTGGCACATAGCACAAGAGAATAAAGTATGCTAGATCCAGGAAAGGGCAAAGTTTAATAATTGGCTATAATACATCTTTATAGTCATTTCCCCAGACTTTGTTTTTACAGTCGGGAGAATGGTGGCTAAATGATTAACACAGTTGATAGCTATTGCTCTTTGTCTTTGAAAAAGCGCATGGTGTTTTGTGTATATGTGCATATGTGTGTTTGTTTGTGCATCTTAAATCAAGCATTCACAAATAACATAGGAGTTTCCTTGTTTTCTTTTCTCATACTTAGCCCTCTTCATCGCACTTATTTCTAGGGAAAACTGCTGAACTGGGATCATTCTCACAACATACATATGTGGGTACGGAGCACCTCCCATCCACGTACTGACCAGGCCTGACCTTGCTTAGCTTTGGGATCAGAGATCAGGCGCATTCATGGTGGCATGGCCATACCTTATATAAGACATAGCACACATTATGTAGATAAATGCTATCCATACATAAACATGCATACCTTCCTTCTACCTCATAGTTTTTGAGTTGACCTACCAGATCTCAGAGTGGAGAAATGAAAGAAGCCCAGAAAGACAAAATCAATTTACATTAGGAAGGACAGAGAAGAATTAGATCACCAAGAAAAAAAAAAAAGGCAGGATCCTGAGAGAAGAAAGCCAAGACTGAGTTCCTTGGGAATGTGGGGTAGTTTTGAGAGCCTGGGAAGAGATTAGGACCTCTGCCATGTTCTGGTGGGGGAGGGACATTGAGAGACCGAGGGGTGAAGATATTTAGGACTCCCTTCTCTGGCTGCTATAATTTGCTTCCCATTTTAAACTTTGCTAAGAGATTGCAGTGAAGATTCATATTGCTTGTAACTTTTTTCTTGGATAACTTTGATTTTGTGCTGAGCTGGACCACAAAGCAGCACAGCTTTACAAAAGATGCACACAACTGTCTATCTACCACTCTGTCTAAGTTCACATTAATTTTATGTTGTAAAAACAGATCATGGTCATGGAGACGTTAAAACAGTCCAGAACTGGACAACTTAGAAAGCAAAAACCCATGGTGAATCTCATCATGTAAGAAAAACATTGTTACATTTGGTGGCTATACTTTGTAGGATTTTTCTTTTTCTTTTTTTTTTTTTTGAGACAGAGTCTCACTTTATTGCCCAGGCTAGAGTGAGTGCCGTGGCGTCAGCCTAGCTCACAGCAACCTCAATCTACTGGGCTCAAGTGATCCTACTGCCTCAGCCTCCCGAGTAGCTGGGACTACAGGCATGCGCCACCATGCCCGGCTAATTTTTTCTATATATATTAGTTGGCCAATTAATTTCTTTCCGTTTATAGTAGAGATGGGGTCTCGCTCTTGCTCAGGCTGGTCTCGAACTCCTGAGCTCAAATGATCCGCCCACCTCGGCCTCCCAGAGAGCTAGGATTACAGGCGTGAGCCACCGTGCCCGGCCGGATTTTTCTATGTATATACAAATATACTTAATATTTTCAAAGTGAGACTTATGTTCTCTATGCTGGTAGGTCATTAAATATGAAATGTCCAATTTAGAACCAGATGTGTACTTTATTGTATCTCAAACAAGAAGCAGTACAATTAATGAAGAAAGCATGCGCCTAAACTATCGATGCAGTTTGACATCTTAACAGTAGGTAGCTTGTTCGTGCCTGGAGAGTGAGTGGCAATGAACTTGTGAAAAGTGTTTTCCACAGCTTGTTGGGAATTGAATATTTTTCCTTGCAAGAAGTGATCCAAATTCTGCAAGAAGTGGTAGTCAGTTGGTGCAAGGTCTGGTGAATACAGTGGATGACAGAGAGTTTCCAAGTCCAGCCTCTGTAGTTTGAGCAGTGTTGTTTGTGTGACATGGGTCCAGTGTTGTTTTACAAGAGGATGGGCCTGTCTCTATTGACCAATCTCGGCTGCTTAATCGCAAGCATCCTGATCATTTTGTCCACCTGGTTGCAGTGGATATCTGCTGTAATCGACTGACCAGGTTTCATGAAGCTGTAGTGGAAAATATCAGCGCTGGACCACCACATAGACACCATTAGCTTTTCCTGATGAGTATTCGGTTTGAACTGTGTTTCAGCACTTCATTCATCATTATCCAACCATCATGCTGAACACTGCGATTGTCAGAAAGAATTGATTTTTCATCATACAGTATAGAAATGGCTTGTCTTTATGTTATGACAACAAAGAAAGGCAAGCTCAGAGATGAGTTCTCTTCTGATGCTCGTTTAATTCATGCAGAACCCATCTATCCAGCTTCTTTACCTTGCTGATTTGTTTTAAACGGTCCAATGTTGTTGGAATAATAATGTCAAACTTTGCTGCTAGTTCATGGGTAGGTTGAGATGGATTTGCTTCTCACTACAGCTTTCAGCTCATCATTATCCACCTTGGTCTCAGCCACGTAGCTCTCACCCACGTAGCTCATGTTCAAGATTAAAATCACTGAAATGGAACTTCTCAAACCATCGACATACTGTGCATTCATTAGCCACATCCTTCCCAAACACTTCATTGATATTTTGAACTGTCTATGCTGCATTTGTTCCACAATGCAACTCATATTCGAAAATAACATGATTTTTTGACTTATACATGGTTTCACTAAAATTGCTTTAAAAAAATTTGAAAGATAATCACAAGCCAAACTGTGCATTTAAAAAACTGATGACGTACCTTCACAATAAAAGTAAAATAAGAAGTGTCAAAGATATCAGAGAAATGTCAGAGATATCTCTGAAATGTCAGAGATATCAACTGTGAAGCTCAGTACTTAAGGAAATTGAACATTTCATACTTAATAACCTAAAATATATGCTTTTGTGCAACTTGCTTTTTTCACTTTAGTATTGCCTATCACTTCTATAGTCTACACATATTTTTAAAATAATTCTTGCAAAGTTTTCCATTTTATAGGTTTACCACAATTTATTTAACTGTGTCTCCAGTAATGAGCATTTATTTTGTGTCTAATTTTTCTATATTTTACACAATGCTGCAATGAGTATCCTTGAACATAGAGACATAGATTCTACCAGACACTACCCTTTAAGAAAAGACTTGGCTATTTGTTTTTTTTTTTTTCTTGTAGTGTTTGTCAGTGAAAGCACTGCCCCAGTGTCCTAAATATGGGTCCAGAGGGCTCTGGGTCTCTGAGAAGTGTCCTCCTAAACCTGTAGCATATGGTTTTAAGTTATATCAGTAATTTCCTTTTCTAACAATATTGGCTTTGACTGGAAAGAATAAAAAATGCATGAAATGATAACATCATTCTCTGGTCTATAATCTTTCCCTATTCAATATGTTATTTCTCCTACTAGCAGGAAAAAGAAAAAACCATAGCTGCTGGTTTATCTACTTCAAGTAATAGGACAACACGCTTTCCTTAAATAGTAAAATGCAGGAAAGAGCAATTGTCATGGGAAATTAATTTTTTGCTTATGTATTCCAAATTGCTTGTTAAGCTTTTTTTCTTATGCCTAAATTCAGAACTGCTACAAATGGGCTTACTTTCAACCCTGTTACCTTGACTTTAAGGAGGTATGCTCTAATACAGGCGTCCTCAAACTACAGCCCGAGGGCTACACTCCGGCTGCCTAGCACATTTATCTGGCCCTCCGGGTGTTTTTGCCACCGCTGTCTGTCCTGCTTAGCAGCCAACTCGTCCTGGGCCCAAAGTGCGCACCCTCCAAAGGTCTGAGGGACAGTGAACTGGCCCCCTGTTTAAAAAGTTTGAGGACTCCTGTGTCTACTATCTGCAGTTACAGCAGTGCAGCCAAGTAATATCTAGTATTTATATGTCTCTTTATGTTTTAGACAAATCCTTTCACAGCCATAAGTAAATGAGTATATACCCTTAAAGGTAAACTAATATCTATATATTCAAAATAGATAGATTAGACAACTTTCCCTTATATTCAATGCAGTAATGTAAGTTCTCATTAGATGACACTCCTTAGACATTTAAATATACTCAACATACTGGTTTCAATGTATGCAACATTTCATAGACTTTGTTAATATCTACAGTGGTATTTCTCAGGTGTGGTATATTGGCCCCTGCCTTGGAATCACCTTAGAGTCTAGTTAAAATGCAGATTCCTGGGATCTGCTCTAGACTTAAGTGATCAGAATTCCTGGAATGATGGTGCCAGGAGTCTTCATATTCAACAAGAGATGATAGTATTTCTCATCCTGCCTGAATTTTCTATATCTATGAATGTTTTTGGGGTCTCCTTTGTGCTTGGGTGTATTGTGCATTGGGTAGGTGTGCTAGACAGAATAATGACCCCCAATGATTTCCACTTTATAACCCCTAGAACCTAGGAATGAAGAACTCAGAACCTTATGTGGCAAAAGAGACTTTTAGATATGATTAAACATCTTGAGATGGGAAGATTATCCTGGAATATCTGACTTGCAGGGTAGAGGGTCAGAGGCAGAGGAGATGTGATGACAGAATCAGAAGTCAGAGCGATATGACTGCTGGAAAGGGGCCATGGGCCGAGGAATGTAGGTAGCCTCTTGCAGCTGGAAAAGCAAGGAAACACATTCCCTCCCAGAGCCTTGAAGGAGAGTGTGGCCTTGCTGACACCTCGACTTCCTCCTAGTGAAATTGTAGGTTTTGGACCTCCAGGACAGTAAGATAATACATTTATATTTGAAGCCACTACGTTTGTGGTAATTTGTTACAATAGCAATAGGAAACTAATAAAGTGGGTGTCAGTGTCTCTCTGGAGATTGACTTGTTGTTAGCTAAATGTGCAACTATGGCTATTAACATTGTATCCCTAGAGCGAGCCTAGGGTCTGGGACATAGAAAGTGATCAATAAGGGTTTATTGAATAAATGAAAAAAATGACTGAGTGATTGATGACTGTGCTCATATGGTTTTGACTGGATTGCTTCTCTAATGGCTGGGATGGCTGGGATCACAATGCCCGAGTTCTCAGACATGTAGGTGATGCTTGCATGGCCCCTGACCAGGTCTGGACATCTAGTCTGACTATACCATTCAGCCTGTGACCCTCAAAAGTGGCGACCTCATGTGTTCCCTTTCTTTTTTATGATCAATCATAGCTCATGTCTTACTCTGTTTTCTGTTGCTTATAACAAAATAACTGAAACTGGGAAATTGATAAAGAAAAGGCATTTATTTCTTACAGTTATGGAGGCTGAGAAGTTCAAGGTTGAGGGGGTGCATCTGGTGAGAGCCTTCTTACTGGGGGGTTCTCTCTGCAGAGCCCTGATGGGAACTCTGGTGCAGGGCACGGCATGGTGAGGGGACTGAGCTTGCTAGCTCAAGTCTGTCTTCCTCTTCTAATAAAGCCATCAGTTCCTTTGCTGTGATAATCCATTAATCCATGAATGGGTTAATGTATTCATGAGGGCAGAGACAATCACTTCTTAAAAGCCCCACCTCTCAATACTGCCTCATTGGAGATTAAATTTCAACATCAGTTCCTGGATGGAACAAATATTTAAACTACATAGCAGCTTATTAAGTGGTCAATCATTACCTTTAGATTTCAGCTGTAACTAAAATTTCAAATTTAGATGTTAAGCACACAGATATTTCTTGAACATTTTTATTTCAGAAAAATTATCAGTCTGCCTAATCAAACAAATGCTATAGTTTTCCCATAGCCAATAAATTTCTAAGGGAAATTTAATACATTTTTCGAATGTAAACCTATCTTTAGGTTGCCAATTTTTTCTCCACTTCCATAGCAAATAGAAATAGGGAACCTAAAATCAAATTTCAAGGGACTTATGCTCAACTTAGGTCACTCTATCCAATGGGCACTGATTGTTTCCCATGCCCTGAGTTCAGAGGAGGAGGCTTGCCTATCCTCATCTTGGAGAATCTCAATCTTTTGTCACATCTAAACATGTTGAGTCTGCTAAAAATTCTGCTTTCCCCCACTTACTGACCACAGATCAGCATGTGGCAACCCCATTCAGTCGAAATTCAAGTAGTCATATGAGGCAAAGGTGGGGTTTTTTGGAAACCCCATTAGCAATTAATGAAATGATTAGAAATGAATTAATTAAATTAGGAAGTAATTAACAGAATTAATTAGTCATACCATTAGGAATAATTTTTTCCAGTTATTTCATCACAAAGCTAAAACTTATTGGCTTAAAACAACAGCTATTTTATTATCCTTATATTTCTGTGGGTTGACAGGGCTCAGCTTGGCTGTTCTTCTACTCATCTCATTTAGTGGCCCTCAGATGGCACTCGGGGATTGAGTACTTGAGGTTCCACATGGGACAGGGTCTGGCCTCTCTTCCTCTCTCCACAGTGTCAGGTCTCACTTCATGTGACCATTTCCTTTCTTGGAAAGGGAGTGAAAAGAAATTCATGGTCATCTTTAATTCACCATGTTGGACTATGCTTAGATTCTTTTTTTATAACTCAACATAATTTCCTGAGCTTTTAAAGTCAATCTCTTTTTATTCCTGGCTCCTGACATAGTTGCTTTAATGGGGGGAGAAAAGATGCATTTCCATAAAACTGAAGGCTATCTTTATTGGAAAATGAATCAACTTGCACTAACTATGTGAAAATCCTTTCATAAGAGTTAGATGCTAGCACCAATAATTATGAGACTATGGCAATTTCTTTCCTTTTTTCAAGAATGCAATATATTGTTATTAACGACAGTCACCATTTTGTACGATACAGTAATACCCCCACCATGTCTATTATGCTGGTATATACAACATGCGATAGAAAGAGAGAAGAGTTAATTTGGGGGTATTGAGAGGCGAGGAGGAGGAAAACTCCATCAATGAGTTATCATGAGCTGGGTCTTGAAGAAAGGGTAGGAGTTTGCCTGTCAGAAAGGGGAGTAAGTGTTTTCTAGGCAGAAACCACAAATGGAACACAACTTGAAACAGAAATTGGGACTGTTGGTCTGGAAGTTGGTCTGGAAGACATTCCAGGCACGTGTCAAGGAAAGAAGACAACAGTTACCGAAACATGCATGTGGGGAACAAGAGGACAGTGGAATTTGATGGCAGATTAAGCGGAGAGGTCAGCAGTGCGAGGTCAGTGTGGGAAAGGCACATGGTGCAGGGAAAGTTGTGCAGGTGGGCAGGATGGACGGTAGAGACAGATGATCTAGAGCCAACCCTGAAGCCCGGGTGGACTTGGGCAAGCGGGCTGAAGGTATTCAGACCTTACCTCCAGGCAACTGTGCACCATGCAGGACTTTGAAGCAGAGGAGTGGTGCGATCAGAACCCAGCTCTAGACAGTCCTATCTCATGGAGGAGGAAAAAGGCAAAGGGTTTGAACTAGCAACTCACAGAGCAGGTACTACGCATGGCCAGGAAGCTTCTCAAATAATGTGGAAAATGTGAAACCTTAAGGATAGTATTAGGAGTCTCCTGCGAAGTGGACTCTGCTATTGATGTTTAAACATGTAAGATTCATCAGTCTGCTGGAAGAGACAGATACTTAGGAAATTAAAGGTATGACAACAGGTAACTTGCAATGAGCTCTTATGACTTCTGAGTACTTTTCATACATTAGCTCATAACAATCCACACAAAAACCCTATGTGGTAGGTTCTGTAACAGTCTCCATTTTACAGATAAGGATAACGAGGCACACAGGAGCATTAGGGGGTCCCAGCCCCGGGGTCGTTTAGCTAGCTGCTGGCGATGCTGATGCTGGCGTTGGCATTTGGGCAGCTGGGCTCCTGCGCGGACGCGCTTAAGCGCTGCCCTCTGCTGCCACCTGGTGCCCCACCGTGGTGCGCGCCACGGCGGAGGCGCGCCCGGGCCGGCGTGGGGAGTCTAGACGCGGCTCCCTGGGGGACGCGAACTGGAAGCAGAAATTCGGAATGTTGGTCTGGAAGACATTCCAGGCCGAGGCCCAGCGCGTGTCAAGGCCAGAAGACGACAGTTCCCGCAACGTGCGTTTGGGGGACAGGAGGAAAGTGGAACGTGACCGAAGACGAAGTGGCGAGGTCAGTGGGGGACCGGCCTGGGGGGCCCCCTGGACCTGGTAGGGGGCTGGGGCTTTATTCTGGGGCCGCCGGGAAGCCCCCCAAGAGCTTTTCGTTGTCGCCGCGGTGCCTGCCGTGCGGGCGATTCGCGTTTTACGTGTTAATAAATTCCCCGGCGTCCGCGGGGAGGTGGCTGATGGAGGGACAGCCGAGGGGACGGGAGGGCAGGGCAGCAGCGCGGATGGAAGGGGCGTTTAGGGGCGCAGTCGTGGGGACGCGGTCAGTGGGTGCGAGGCGGGGCTCGCGGCCTGCGCGACGGGTTGAGGATGTGAAGTGAACGAGACGCAGGGGACGCGCGCTGGGGACACCCAGAGAAACACCTCGTGACGATTGTCCCGCAGCTCTTCCTGCAGCTCCGCGGCTGTGATCCGCAGCCTGGGCGACTTTGCCCCGCAGGGGACAACTGTCAGGTTCTGGAGACAGTTTTGGCCGTCGCCTCTAGCGGGGCTGGCGGGCGCCAGAGGGCGCAGCTCAGCGTCCTGCTAGGGGTCATGGGTCACAGGTCACGGGTCACGGGACAGGCCGGGCGCGAGGGTCGTCACCTACGGGGCTCGCCCTGTCGCCGTCCGGCGGGGACCGCGGCAGTCACGCAGTCTCAGCCCCTCTCGCGGCGGCTGCTTAAAAGGAACAAGGCCCGAAACAGGCGTTGGGTCCGATCTCCAGGCGATCCACACAGGCCCCTGCCCACGACGGTCGGGCCGCCTTCGTCCCAGGGTCCCCGCCGTCCCAGGGTCCCCGCCGTCCCAGAATCCCAGCCGTCCCAGGGTCCCCGCCGTCCCAGGGTCCCCAGGGTCCCCGCCGTCCCAGGGTCCCCAGGGTCCCCGCCGTCCCAGGGTCCCCGCCGTCCCAGGGTCCCCAGGGTCCCCGCCGTCCCAGGGTCCCCGCCGTCCCAGGGTCCCCGCCGTCCCAGAATCCCCTCCGTCCCAGGGTCCCCGCCGTCCCAGGATC
>VSMD01055900.1:0-16368 GCA_008750895.1 Mirza zaza
ATTTCCATCACTTGGGGGCCTAATATATCCTGGCTTTTATTCATATGGCTTGATAACATTGTCAAGGGCTTGAGTCCTATAAACCAGCCATACTGTCATTCTCTTTAGTGTCTATGTTTATCAAAATGTTTCCCTACATCTAAATAAACATTGTTTTCCTCTCCTTACAGGAACTCCAGTGAAGTGAATGTAAAATTTTGTAACCTCGAGATGTTTTGCATGCACCCTAAGGGAATGGCCACAATAAAAGGGGAGTTTAACAAAAAAAAAAATGCTTTATGATATTTCTCACAATAGCAGAGATAAATTGGTCATGATGTTAAACCAACATTGGTTGAGTAATTTCAAAGATATTGCCAAGAATTTTCCCAATGCATGTCCTACATGCCAATGACACAATCCTGGTGAGACTATAAAGCACAGACATGGATGGGAACCAAAGCTTCACTGTCTCTTTGAACACCTCCACATGGATTTTATATAAATGCCTCCACGAACCACCCATAAATATGTTCTGGTTATTATTTTTCTTTTTTAGGGTGGGCACACTCTCTTAGTTGGAGCATTATTGCTGATACCTCAAAGAACTAAATGTAGAGCAACCATTACATCCAGCAATCCCACTGCTGGACATCCACCTAAAGGAAAAAAAGACATTCTATAATAAAGACATCTGCACTCGAATGTTTATAGCAGTAGAATTCACAATTGCAAAGATATGGAAACAACCCAAGTGCCCATCAATACATGAGCGGATTAATAAAATACGGTGTATGTACGGTATATGTACATGGAGTACTACTCAGTCACAAAATACAATGGCAACAATGGTGAACTAGAACCTCTTTTATTACCCTGGGTGGAGCTGAAGCCCATTCTCCTATGTGAAGTATCATAAGAATGGAAAAACAAGCACCACATATACTCACCACAAAATTGGTACTAATTGATCATCACTTATGTGTATATATGGAAGTGACATTCATTGGGTGTTGGGCAGGTTGGAGGGGTGAGGAGGGGATGGGTATATTCACACCTAATGGGTGCAGTGGGCACTGTCTGGAAGAGGGACATGCTTTTAGCTCTGCCTTGGGTGGTGCAAAGGCAATATGTATAACCTAAATATTTGTACATACATAATATTCTGAAATTTAAAAAAATGATATCAGAAAAAAATAAAGATGTATTTTTAAAGCAAAAAAATAAAATAAAATTACTATTTACTCCAAATTAGAGAATCTCAACTTATCTCTTCAGTATCATGGACATATATTTTACTAGAATTATTTTAAAAGAATAATTTAACACCATTTATTCAGAAGTACACTGTCTTTATCATCGACAGACTTTAGCAAAAGTCATGATAGCTAGTTGAATTCTCAAACTATAATTATCCAAGCTTTCAGATATCCTCAAACTTCCAAGCACCACACTATTGCAATTGGCCTTGATGACAATAAGAACAATTGTCATCAATTGAGAACTTGTGGGGGATCCCTTAGCACCCACAAGTTCTCTCCTCCTCAGTTAAAAACATACTGCCACACACACTTGGAAATTATTTCCAGTCCTACTTTCTGACATACTATAGGCTAACATGTCTGACCATAAGAGATCATATGATGCTTTCAGACGTATCACCAACAAGTACAAGCTTCATTTCCAAAATTCCACTTAAGCAATTTCTGCATCATCTTCAGCCTGGAGATTTAGTCTTCTGGGAATGACATAAAAGAAAAACTGCTCTTGAACATCAATGAATACGACCCTATCAGATACCGCTAATATCTGACACAAGAATAAAACATGATGTTGATTTGGGGAATCCTACTTTCCAATTAGAAAACCATACATCATTTTGTCCTGGCTACTAGATGTTCATTTCACTGGGCAACCTCAAACTGAGGATTCTTGGGAATTCTTCAGAGGCAGATGGGTTCAGAAATGGACGGATTTTGCCCAAGACTAAAAAACACATCACCTACTTCAGAAGTAGACAACTTCTGCCCACATCTACAGAATGAGTTTAATTTTCTGCTTTTTCAGTACATTTTTCTGTCCTTCTGTACTACTCAGTCTTGTCTATTAGGTATTGTCATCATGTGGAATACAAATATGATCTTTTTACCTTTCATTTTTGGCTCCCTATGGTTTTCTTCTGCCACTAAACAACAAGACAAAACTTTTCTGTATCTTTTTCTCAGATGATAGATATTGCTCTGAAGTTTATAGACTGCTGGATTTTTAAATTATTTTTTATTTATTTTTTTATTTCAGGATATTATGGAGGTATAAATATTTTGGTTACATGTAATGCCTTTGCCTTGCCCAAGCCAGGGCTATAAGCATGCCCTTCCCCTATACAGGGCACTCCACATCCATTAGTTTTGAGTTTACCCACCTTCACCACCAAAAACATTCATGTCTCCATAATATTTTGAAATAAAAAAATTTAGAAACCTCCCAACAAAGAAAAGTCCAGGACCAGGTGGCTTTACACCTTAATTTTCCCAACCTTTCAAAGAATTAATACAAATATTTCTTAAACTCTTCCCAAACGATAGAGCTGGAGAGAATACTTCCTAACACATTTTATGAGACCATCATTACCTCGAAACCTAAGCTCAAAGACACCACAAATAAAGAAAACTACAGGTCAATATCTTTGATGAATACTGATGCAGAAATCCTCAATAAAATATTAGCAAATGAAATTCAACAGCACATCAAAAATATTATACATCATGACCAATGGACTTAACCCTGGCATCTAACACTGGTTTAACATATGCAAATAAATCAGTGTGATACATCACATTAACAGACTGAAAGACCAAAACCCCGTGATCATACCAATTGACATACAAAATGGTATTCAACAAAGTTCAACATTCTTTCTTGATAAAAACTCTTAAGAGTTTAGATATAGAAAGAAAGTTCCTCAACATAATAAAGGCCATTTATGGAAAACTCACAGCTAACATCATACTCAATGGGGAGAAACTGAAAGCTTTTCGTCTAAGATCCAGTACAAAACAAGGATGCCCACTCTCACTGCTTCTCTTCAACATGCTATGGGAAGTACTATCAAGAGCCATTAAACCAGAAAAATAAATAAAAGGTATCTAGGTCAGAAGAAAGAAGTAAAATAATCACTATTTGAAGATGACATGATACTGCATGTAGAAAACCCCAAAGACTCTACCAAAAAACTGTTAAATCTAAATAATGAATTCAGTAAAGTTGTAGGATATAAAATCAACATACAAAAATCTGCAGCATTTCTATATGTAAATAATGACCTAGCTAAGAAAGAAATCAAGAAAACAATCCCATTTACAATAGCATGAAATAAAATGAAATATTTAGGAATAAATAACCAAGGAGGTGAAATTCCTATATACTGACTGAAAACTATAAAACATTGATAAAACAGAGGACACAAATAAATGGAATGATATTCCTTGTTCATTGATTGTAAGAATCAATATTGTTAAACTGTCCATACTACCCAGATATAAAACCATCCTCATATAGACATCTAAACTTTGACAAAGCAGACAAAAACATACACTGGGGAAAAGAATTCTAATTCAATTAATGTTGCTGGGAAAACTGGATAGCCACATGTAGAAGACTGAAACAGGATCCACACCTTTCACCTCTCACAAAAACCAACTCACACTGGGTAACGGACTTAAACCTAAGGTATGAAACCATTAGAATTCTAGGGGAAAACGTTGTGAATACTCTTGTAGACATTGGCCTTGGCAAAGAATTTATGAAGAAGACCCCAAAGGCAATCACGGCAACAACAAAAATAAATGAATGGGACCTGATCAAATTAAAAAGCTTCTGTACAGCCAAAGAAACTGTCAAGAGAGCAAACAAACAACCTACAGAATGGGAGAAAACTTTCGCAAGCTACACAACTGATAAAGGGCTGATAACTAGAATCTTGGTGTGTGGCGGGTTTAAGTATTATTCTGTTTCACAGATGAGGCCAGAGCAAAGAGAAAAACTAATCTAAGGCCCAAATGTTAGCATAAATAAGGTCTGACACAGTGACCCACATCTTCTGACAGTTACTCCTGTGTTTCCTCCAGGACTCCCATTATGATGCAATATTCTATAGCCAATGAGGGACAAGCAGACTGGAACCAGAGTACCTCAGAAATGCTGAGGAGGTGGAGGCGCCAGGTATCTCTGAGGAGAGGGGTGTGGGGTAAGTATGAAAACAACAGATTTCAAAGTTTATTAAAGAGGTACTTAGACCACTAGATTGTTTCTATGACCCACCCAGCCATACAACTGCTCCTCCCTGAACCCGGCAGTATATGGAAGGTTTACCTTCTGAACAGATTTCTTTATGGGAGCTGTGGATTTGGGTATACTGGGGAGAGAAGAGGGCAAAGGTGAAGTACAACCCAAAATGATTAGGTGAAATTCCAAACTCTGTATGTTGAGCAGCCCAGCCCAAATAGTCCTCTCAGCTGCCAGAGAGCTCACGGGTATCTAACACCCTAGAGAGAGATGTCTGATGTGCTTATTCAGTCTTGTCAACCTGTGAGTCATGTCTGATCTTCTGGGAAGCCCTGGGGGTCAGTCATTGACTGTCCCAAGTGGATGTCACCCAAACTAGTTTAAACTGAAGGTGATCCAGAAACATTTTCAGGCCTTGGCAGGACTGACTCAGAGAGATAACCATCATGGTCACAGGCTCCTCTAATACCTAATGCCTGTAAGGGGACCAAAGGAGTCTTGAGTTGTCATGGATACACCTCTGGGGGGAAACAATATGTTCACATTACAAGAGCAGTGATTTTATGAATTTTGACCTTCCTTTCCAATATCTCTCAGACCCATGTAAGAGATCAGGAAAAGATTAGCTGGCTGGGCCTATTAATCATCATGATGAAACACGGTGAAGATATTGGTATGGAATCATTGCCCCACCAGGAAGTCCAGACCCTAGATTAGATATGACACCCCAAGGGAGGTCCTACCCTCACATTCAAGGTTGTCATGATTACCTAATTGCTAACAGGTATAACTTGAGGGGAAGGCCACTGGTTGGAAATTGGGAATACTGACTATGTTGACATCTTTATATATTCCCTCGTAATTTCTAAAGCCTTTGCTTCTCTTCTAACATTCAGAATATGTGGTATTTTAGCACCGAAGAGGCTTAATTTGATGGGAAAAGTGCAAGTAAATGAATTATATTTGCAAAGAACCTCATAAATGATTTTTATGTTATATATGCATTAAGATATCAGTGTATAAAGTCTTATTAAATAACACACACACACACTGCAGGAAGACAATGAGGCAATAGAGGAGATGGTTAATAGTGCTATTATTAACCACTGAAGAATGCAATTCAGGTGACTTTACTTGCTTATCTATACTTTTGCCTCTAGTGTCCATTGTTTAACAGACAAAGATTCTCTTTGTTAAGAACCAAGAGGTGGTAATTCTTTATAAAATTGGAAAATATGGAAAAATATACTTAAAATAAAAGTCATCTCTCTTCAGCCATTAGAGATGTGAAAGTTTAATTTTTCCCTTTTATTAGGAAAATCATAGAAAAGTTTAAATAGAAAGGCACAGATCTTTTATTCAGGCTCCTCAACATATACCAAAAATGAATTGCTGTTAAGATATTGGTATGTTTTCTTCTCTCTGCTGTATACCTATAAAAACTGAAATTTTAATTATTAAACAATATTTTGATCATGATACACATTCAGGCTCATAACATGGTTTTGCAAACTTACTTTGATTTTCCCAAAACAAACAGTTATTACCAAACCACTCACTGAAATAATACCTACTCTCCTCAGAAAGAAAGTGTCTTACCATTTCACTTATACTTGTGTGACTTTGCTACTGTTGTATTTTGCTTCTGTTAAGAGGCCTTGTGCCAACACTAATGCATATTTACATATGGGAGTATATGGGAGTATAAGTATGGCAGCCTAATTCTTCTTGTAGCTAGTTGCAAGGGGCATATCATGTGATGCTGTTTTATCCAAAGAGCTGTCTGTAGTTTGTGAGCAGCTATGCCCTGGAAACTCCTCTCTCTTGACTTTGACTCCAATCTTCTGTCAAGTAGACTAATTATTACACTTTGTGCCTTTTCATATTCTTGATTTCCTGGAGCATAGGAGGTAAAATTGAGTGACAGGAAAAAGCACGTGGAATTAAAGGAAAAGCAGTGATGGCTTTCTCAAGTAGTGTCTTGTGTTTCAGGAGCTGGAGGGAGAGGACATCCACGCAATTCATGGACCTCTAAGGTACACAACTATAGGTTAAAAGAAGGGGACAGAAGGCAACAGTAATTAAACTGAGCTCTCTGTCCTTTAATTTAGGATATTGTGTTTGTTATTTTTATTCATGACAATTTTTTCATTTCATGTAGTGTGACCTGGGTTTTGCAGTTGTATATTTACTCTGCCAGTAGAGAAGGGAAAGAGCAGAACAGAATACTGTTCCATTCTCTCCCTTTAACTTGTTTTGTTGAAGAAAAATGACATACGAATGTTTTAATACAAGGTGAATTTTGGGATCTGGCTATAAATGTGTTTCTAAAATTGTGAAGAGTCGCTGTGTGGACAGAAAGGAATGGAACAGTCACAGGCCCACAGAGAGAAAGGACAGCATTGGCCTTTCCAGTGTGGTCACTTTTCAGGAGACACCTTAAGTGGATCAGAGATTAACAGCTGAACCAGACAAGATTGAAGAGTAAAGAAGGATTCAGACAGAGGAGATCTGGTACATGCAACATATTACAAACAAAGCAGAAAAAATAAATTTCTTATAGCCCAGAAAGGGAAAACAGATAGACTAGGCAATTGATAAAAGAAGAAATTCACTAAACCTATGGAAAATGTTCCAACCCCCCTAATTACTTAAGACATTTAAATTAACACAATAGGAAACACTGTTTTGGCTTTCAGAATGACAGACTGCTTCATGGTAAGCACTCAATAAACATTTATTGACAAATGAGAAGGAGGGATGTCTAAATCTGGTAGTGGCATCTTAGATCATTCAAAGAGCTCTGGAATGCGTAGCTGAATATTCTCTCTAAAAATGGCTTGTTTTATCACTACAATGTTCAGTTTGTTGGGAAAGACCTGACAATTGTTAGAAAAAAAGAGGGTTTTTTGTTTTAATAAAAACAAATAGAGAAATTGATGCTTTTATTTATTTGTCAGGTAGTGTCTTTGTCAATGGAAATGGCATGAAGACTTTTCCTGTTAACTTGAGAATATAGAAATAGGATGAAGCTATTGAATACAGTAATTAGATTATCATTTACAAAATTAGACTCAATGGTACACATACTGCCCAGATAGTGTTTTCAAAGATAAGTTCCAAATAAAAGTAACTGAGGCTCAAAAGGCTCAAACGGGTGAGAGAGTTCTCCTAGCTCAAAAACCTGGTGGTGGTGATGGGGAGGGGTAGGGAAGGGTCATATGTCCTTACCATAATTTCCATCACAGACTTCATAAACCCTAAGCAGGCCCTGTACACATATTAAGGCCTTTCTAAGGGAGGGGACTCTGGGAGCTGGACAAAGAGAGCTGGATATCCCAGAGCTGGATAAAGAGACAAATGACAGAGCTTGGTAGGGACTACTAGAGTAAGGATATATTTTTTTTCTTTCTGCAGGCCACCAATGATCCAGATGAGGAACCTGTGGCCTTTGTGGTTTTGATTGATATTATACAGAACCAAACTGAAGACGGTGGCTTCCCAAGCCAACCTGCTGTTCCTCTTGGGACTTGGAAGACCCCATTTAGGAGATTCCTGGATTGTTTCACAAAATGCTTTGGGTGAGAGTTATCCTCCAATCTCTAACTCTGATTTCTCCCTTCCAAATTGTCTCTCCTTCCTGATAAATCAGGAGAATCCCTAGGTCTGTCTCTAAGGTTCTTCAAGGACCAGCTGACCTTCTGTATTCCTTTGTAGGAAATAATATAATACACAGAGAGGTTCCATGGCCTGAGACCGTGCATGCTGCAAACACAGACCCACGAATGGATATAAAGTCACCCCCACTGCCACATTTCCCTCCTTTCCTTTGTTCCTCTGCTGATTGTTTTATAATAAATTCTGGAATGCTTGCTTATTTTTGCTTTATTATATTTGTGGCGCCTATCCACACAGGTAGCAACCCCAAGTGGGATGGGGATTGTTAGGGTTGGGGGATCCACTGGAGGAAATTACCAATATTTAGCCCTAGAGGTTGTAACTCCACCACTGAAAGGGCAATACTGCTGTTCCTAAGTCACTGTTGAATAGGACTATGACCTGCAGACAGTGATTTTTTCCACAGATATCAATTCTTACCTTGAGAAGAACCATTCCATGTGGGAGTTGGGAAGAAATAACATCTCTCTCTAACCCTCAGGTCTCTAGATATACCAATGCCTCATATAGTAGGCAGTTGAGCAATGATTTGAGGGAATATTAGGAGAGATTTTATCTCAGGATCCCAAATGCCCATCAATTCATGAGTGGATTAATAAAATGTGGTATATGTATACCATGAAGTACTATTCAGCTCTAAGAAACAACGGTGATATAGCACTTCTTGTGTTTTCCTGGATAGAGCTGGAACCCAACTACTAAGTGAAGTATCTCAAGAATGGAAAAACAAGCACCACATGTACTCACCAGCAAATTGGTATTAACAGATCAACACCTAAGTGGACATATAGGAATAACATTTATCGGGTGTCGGGCAGGTGGGAGGGGGGAGGAGGGGATGGGTATATACAAACACAACGACTAAGATGTGCAAAGTTTGGGGGATGGACACGCTTGAAGCTCTGTCTCAAGGTGGGAGGGGGGGCATGGGCAATATACATAACCTTAACACTTGTACCCCCATAATATACTGAAATAAAAAAATAAAAAATAAATTAATTTAAAAAACATTATTATTATAGTCAGCTCACAACTATCATCATTCCACCCTCAGAATTCCATCAACACAGCACATAACTTGCAACATCAGGTTGTTCTTTCTCATATTAGGATGATTTTTTCTTTCCTCAATACCCTTGATAGGTATTGAAGCAATACTTTCCAGAAAAGAGAGAAGGTTTTAGAACACGATTGACCCTAAATCCCACATACCTGGAGGAAGACCTCCAGAGCATTTGTTTTGGAATTTTCTTTTTTTTTTTTCTTTTATTTCATCAGTGGAATTTTCAAAATATTCCAGAGTGAACATGTATTATTATTTACTAGATAATGTTATCAAAAAACATTTAACAACAGTTGGAAATTTTGTAAACATCACTACTTTTTTTTTTTTTTTTGAGACAGAGTCTCACTCTGTTGCCCAGGCTAGAGTGAGTGCAGTGGAGTCAGCGTAGCTCACAGCAACCTCAAACTCCTGGGCTCAAGCAATCCTCCTGCCTCAGCCTCTTGAGTAGCTGGGACTACAGGCATGCGCCACCATGCCCGGCTAATTTTTCCTATATATTTTTAGTTGGCCAATTAATTTCTTTCTATTTTTAGTAGAGACAAGGTCTCGCTCTTGCTCAGGCTGGTCTCAAACTCCTGACCTTGAGCAATCCGCCCGCCTTGGCCTCCCAGAGTGCTAGGATTACAGGTGTGAGCCACTGCGCCTAGCCCATCACTGCTTATTAAAACTCCTTTACAAAAGCCCATTTCTTTTACTCTACCCTATGAGGTAAACAAGCCAAAAACAGAGGCCACAATAAGTCACTTGTACGTCCAAATTGGTAAATGAATGATGGTTCTTCACAATTTGAAGAACAAGTAAGAAATCCTTTTAAAAATCTGATGAAAATCATCAAAACTCCCCCTACTGAACAATTCTTAGGCAGCACACAGTATTTTGCATGGAATTTCACTGATGAATTTAATCAATATATAGCAAAAAATTATACCAACCCTACACAAACTTTATGAGAAAATAGGAGACAGAACACATCCAATTCATTTTATGAGGCCAAAAGTACCTTGAAATTAAAATTAACAGACATTAAAAGAAAATAAAACTATAGATCAATATCACTCATAAGCATAGATGCAAAAATTATTGATAAAATATTTCAAATTGAATTCAACATTACATAAAAAGGGAATACATCATGAACAAGTAAAGTTTAATCCAGAATGTAAGATTGACTTGACATTCAAAAATTAATCAAAATTGAAAATTTTAGCTCTGTGAAGGACTGTGTGATGAGGATGAAAAGAACTACAGGCTGGGAGAAAAGATTTGCAATGCACATATCTGACAAAAGACTGATATCTAAGATATACCGTATTTTAATAAAGAACAAATTTGAAAAGTCAGCAGTAAAAAAATAAAAGAGAAAAACTCCAATTAGAAAATGAGCAAAAGACATGAACAGACATTTCACAAAACAGGATACGCAGATGTCAAGAAAGCAAATGACAAGATGTTCAACTTCATTAGCCATTAGAGAAATGCAAATTAATTCCACAATGAGATATCACTGCACATCTATCTAAATGGATAAAATAAAAAATAGTGACAAAAACAAATGCTGACAAAGTAACAGGGAAGCTGGATTACTCATAAATTGCTGATGGGAATATAAAATGGTGTCATCATCTTGAAAACATTTTGGCAGTTTCTTAAAAAGAAACTGTACATGCAACTACCATATGACCCAACAAATGGACTCCTAGGCATTTATCCTAGATAAATGGAAATTTATGTTCACACAAAAATCTGAATACATTAATAGTAGCTTTATTTGTAAAAGCCCAAACCTAGGAATACCCAAAATGTCCTACAATACGTGAATATCACAGTTAACCAACTTTGGTATATCCATATCATGGAATACTAGTGAGTAATAAAAAGGAATAAACTATTGATATATGCAGCAACTTGTATTTATCTAAAAGACTTTATGCCCAATGAAAATAAAAGCTGATTTCAAAAGGTAAGGTCACATGTTATATGATTCCATGTACATTACTTTGTTGAAATGACAAAGTTATAGAAATGGAGAACAAATTAATGGTTGCCAGGGGTTATCGATGGGGTAGGGGACAGGGAATGGGTGTGGCTATAAAAGGGCAACACATGGGATCCTTGTGGTGATAGAAATATTCTGTATCTTGACTGTGGTGGTGGATACATAAATCTATATGTATGACAAAACTGAGTAGAACTAAATACACATACAGAAACACACATATGTGGAAGTAAAACTGAGGAAATCTGTACCAGATCAGTGGATTGCATCAATGCCAATATCCTGGTTGTGATATCATACTATAGTTTTGCAAGGTGTTAACAGTAAGGTAAACTAAGCAAAGGCCATACAGGTTATTTCTGTATTTTTTTTATAACTGGATCTGAATCTACATTTGTCTCAAAAGAAAAAGTTTAATTAAAAAAAAGGTGATCATTGAAAACTTGCTTTCATCTCTGCTGGACATTTAATATTGCTCTTATTACTTAGTAGTATCTGTCACTTCGCAACTCTGAGGGGAGCCAGTCTTGGCATAATGTGGACATGGTGAAGAGCAGAAGAGAAAAATTTCAGGAACCTGGTTCTCCATGCTACTGTAGCAACAAAGTATCAATCATCCCCAATCTTTAGACTTCCTATTATTTAAGATAATACTCTCCTCGTGGTTTAATCCAATTTGAATGAATTGTTTGTACTTGTTGCCTAAAGCTTCCTCAATGATATTCAGATAATCTGTGGTTGTTGTTTTGATTTTATTTACTGTAGGGTTGCAAATGAGGATTTTTCTAGATCACTGATCATCAAAAATTTGAACCAGATGTGTCTAATGTGATCAAGTTAGCTTTTTCACTGATTTTATTTCCTAGAATGGAATTAGTTCTCTTCATCTGCATGCCTACAACTGTTTATGACTTAGCCATATTTTCTTCACTTACGTCTTTGAGTATTGCTTCAGTTACAACTAGTATGGTACCTCCTCAGGAACACTCACCATTCTAGGACCCTTTCCCTGTTCTTGGTGATAATCATTGTTATTGTCATCCTTTTTACCTCTCTACTTTTTATAATAGATTGTCTAATTTTTTTATTCCACTAAATGTATGTTTTTCCTTCTTCTACACTATAAATTATTTTCTTTACAGCATCAGCTGTGAATTTTAAATCTGTTGTTAGATTTTAGTTTACCTGCCATTTTACTGATGAGGATACTGTGGTTAGAAGATTGAAGTAAATTGAGCAAGGGCACACAACTGGAAAATGTGTCTGTCTCTAAAGCTGGTGCTTTGAACCACACTGCTCTCTGAGTTGTAGGTTGATAAACAAGGAGGTAAGTTGGTGTCTGTGTACTGCTTAACTTTATAGTTAAAACTTTGAAGTAGAAATTAGAGATGAGGTTGTCTCAAAACCTGACAGGCTCATTACTGTGGCAAAATGGACAGATATCCTATTGTGTGAAGATGCAAGCTGGTAGGTTAGGCGACTCTCATTCTCTCCCTCTTAAAATGAAATACGAAGCAATTTGTTACTGTGTCCCTTGCTGCAGTGATGCCCTGACCCCCATAAATATAAGTCTCCCACCACACTGGGAGTGGAAGGGATCCCAACTTGTGAATCCAAAAGGACTGACCATATGATAAGAATAAGAGAGATCATTGGATAGTTCTATTTTTTTTCTTCCTGTCCCTATTACTGATACTCACAAGTATGCCTACTGCATCTTACCCTCTACTGGTTTCCCTCATCTTCGTTCAGCTCTCTATCTCACCCTAGGTACTGAGTCATCTTTTTACACTTACTGTGCGTCTTCTCTGTCTTTCCTTTGTCATACATAAGGTTGACTAACCCCCACATTTGCAGGATGGCGCCTCTTTTCTGTTTTACTTGTTTGAACCGTGATGGAAGTTTACACAGATGCTAAATGCTCATCTAATCCTGAGCACAGAGGTGGAGGGCTGGAGAGGGTGGTGGGTGGTGATTCTATGGATCCCCCTTTGATTGCAAGGTTCTGGGGCCTTTCTGGAAAACCAAAGATTTCACAATATTGATTTGAATGAAATAATTTTACTCATTTTGAATGATTCATTTAGCTGTAAACACTTGTTAATATGTCAATTCAAGTAGAGCAGCCTGCCATAAGCAAGGGGTGCAAGGAGTAATTTATGTCATTGTTTGTGCTGGAATCAAGCTTTACACACACTTGCACAGATACACACACACACACACACACACACATTCTCACCAAATTTAGAAAAATAGAATTAACCACTTTGACTAGCCATCTTGAGAAGTCACATGTAGCTCAAGGAAACAACTACTACTAGGTCATCTGCCTGTATGATAAAGCTGAATTCAATTAAGTCAGATTTCTCAAGGATAAGGTGTAAATATAGTATGTTTACTATAATAAAGAGTCTGACTCCATTTTTTATGTTTGACTGCTGTCAGGCTTCAGGATTCACCCCTACTTCTTCCCCTCTTGCCCCCTCATTTGGGCAAGATGATAAGAAATGTCAGAAACTCCATCCTTTGAACCCTCATCTTAGTTTCACCATCTTACTACAATAAAGACCAAAGCCAGTCACCCAGCTTTGCTCTCTCAAGCCATTTTTAGACCTGCATGGGAGCCTGTCCTGACCTCCTGTGAAAGTCTCATTATTTGAGTAATAAGTTTCTTCATACCCTCTTGGTACATGTGTGGCATCATAAGTTTCAACATCCAAACAAATTTTTGGTGGGATGGGTCCATGCTGCTTCTTCAGAGTGACCACAACAATTGGCATTGTAAGAGGATGTCATGGAGACCATCGCCACCACTCAGTCTTCTCTTACTTTGACTTGCTAACGGGCTTTTCTGTCTGCTGGATAGCATGTTAGCTGTGTTGCTGCCTGCTGGCAAGTTTGCACTTTGAGCTGTGAAGGGTCTTCAAGGATTGAAACTCATTTTACAAGACCTATGTAGACAGGTAGTGATTATCCTCATTTTTTGTCCATTTAAGAACACAATTTGGCATGTTATTAAACATGGAAAATATGAATAGTGCCTCTTGGTGCATTACCACAATCCACCTATTTAGGCCTTGACAACCAAAATTATTGAAATTATTGATTCCACCCAATCAGAAACTGAAAAATAATTTGCAGTCATGGATTTTGCTAATGTTTCCTGTTCAGTGCCTATTTCCATAGCATTTCAGCTGCAGTTTTCCTTCACCATTCAAAAGGACATCATACAAATTTACCTGGCTATCCATGGGGCACCTTGCTGCCATACTCAATCTTTGCAGGGATATTATTTCCTACTGCTACTGTAATAAATTACCACACACTTAGTGGCTTAAAACAAAACAGATTTATTATTATCTTATAGTATTGGAAATTAAGTACAAAATGGGTCTCACAGGGCTAAATAAAGATTTCAGCAGTGCTGCATTCTTTCTGGAGGCTGTAGGGAGAATCTGGTTTGTGTGTGTGTGTGTGTGTGTGTGTGTGTGTGTGTGTGTCTTTTTCAGCCTCTAGAAGCAGCCTTCTTTCCTTGGCTCATCTTCCCATTGCACCTTCAAAACCAGTAATAGCATCACTCCAACATCTGCTTCTGTTATCACAACTTCTCTGACTCTGACTCTCCTGCCTTCTTCTTTTACTTCTAAGGATCCTTGCACCTACATTGGGCCTGTGGATGGATAAGCCAGGATAATATCCCTATCTTAAGATCTGTAATTTAATCACATCTGCAAGTTCCTTTTACATATAAGGTAACATATTCACAGGTTCCAGGGATTAGGAAATGGACGTTTTGTTTTTTGAGGAACCATTATTGTACTTACCATAGCAAGTGAGACATTAACTGGATATAGTTAATGGATATAAAATTTGGATATAAATTTCCCCAAGAGCACAGGTATGACATAATATTGATGAAATCCTTCTCCAAGTACATTATTTGATACACTTATTCAGGATGTAAAACATCCATGAAAGAGGGCACCAAAGGCAGATGGGTCATTGTCTCACACATAGTACAAGGTCCTATTACTTCAGTTAAATTGCTAAAAATAATCTGGTAAGCTGAGGGCTACTCTATCCTGACACTGTCAAGAGACAGCTACTGATGTTCTCAGTGCTCACAATGTTGTTGTTGGAGGGTTTTTTTTAATTTATTTTTTAATTTTTTAAGAAAGCTTCATCTTTTAGGCCTTTTAGAGTTCTGGAAGCAAAAAATTCCTTGTTCACAAATTTTTACTTACCCTCATTTATTCTCTTATTTATAAATAGGTCCCCTATAACCAAAGGCTTCAGGCTCTGTACAAATTGCAATACAAGAGGTACTACCACTAGTGGCAGTAGAAATTCCTTTACTGTAGCACCTTGAACAACTTTCTTTCATGTCTTCTGGAGTTGCCAAGCCACCCAGGATGCACAGAAGTGGCCTATGTGCTTTGGGAACAAAAAACTGCTTTCTTCTACCTTATACTACACACCATCAATACAACTACTAATGACAACATACTGAGCCCTTCTGGAAATGGAGGGTATCAAAGGCCTGTATGTGCTCTCTGACCAGAAGATGGCGGATGAGAAACACCGCCAGACAGAGTGTCTCTGAAGAAAAGACAGATTCTAGCAGAAATTAGAAGAAAGAAGCAAGAAGACGAGCCTACATCGGATGAGGGTCGGCAGGAGGAGTACCTGAGACCACGGGAGACTCCACGGGAGGAGGTCGCGGAGGAGAACTGGAGGCTGGGACCCCGGGAGCAGCCCGGAGGCCAGCGGGAAGGGGAGGTGGATCCGCCGTTTCCCCTCCCCTGCATCCCGGACTGCTGGTGGCTCCCCAGCAAGCGGAGGGACCTGCGGACACCAGCCCAGCGACAACCGCCGCCAGTGAGCGGTAAGCCAGTAGCGGACGCGGCACCAGACTCCCAACTCCCTCGGGCACCTCCGTGTGCACAGACCCGAGCCGCGCGGCAGGCGCCATGTTGCCTCCTCCTCCCCTCCCCCACCCTACCCACGGCTGCCCAGAGAGACAGAGAGACAATATAGCCACCAGCCGGAGGCACCTCCAGGGAATGGGACCTTCCCTTTTGGGGCCCTACAGCTGACTAAGGGGAACTCAGACTGTGAGCTCTCTGCCCGCCAGCCCTCCCAGGTGCTGCTGGCACGGTGATCCCAGGAGAACCGGGCAGAGCCTGAGGTTGAGAGACATAGACCCAGCTTGGGCTCCCTGTGGGTGAATTGGGACAGGCACTCGTCTCCCTGGTGGGGACAAAGTTTGAACTCTGGGACCCAGAGGTCAGACCTGCAGACCACATCCCGTGCACCGAGGCCTCGCATTGCCCGGGGCACAGAAGGGATATACGTGAACAGCCTG
>VSMD01055905.1:0-43000 GCA_008750895.1 Mirza zaza
TTTGGAGATACCTCAAACAGCTAAAAATAGAAATACCATTTGACCCTGCAATAGCATTGTTGGGCATCTACCCAAAAGAGCATAAGACATTCTATTATAAAGACATCTGCACCCGAATGTTTATAGCAGCACAATTCACTATTGCACGGTCATGGAAACAACCCAAGTGCCCATCAATTCATGAGTGGATAACTAAAATGTGGTATATGCTCACAATGGAATATTACTGAATCCTAAGAAATGACAGTGAGCTAGCACCATTTATGCTATCCTGGATTAAGCTTAAGCCCATTATCCAAAGTGAGGCAACACAAGACATGGAAAATGGGCTCCACATCTACTCGCCATCAAATTGGTACTGACTGATTTAAACTTTGGTTTTCAAATGGTGGCAATGCTCACCAGAGATTCGGTGTGTGGGGGGGCACCCAGCCTTAGGGATGAGATGAGCATTTTGGAGGGGGAGGGCATACCTCTAACCCTTCTTAGGGAGAGGCAAAGATATACAATGTAACCAAAATGTTAAAAAAAAAAAAATTTTTTTAACAGGTGGTGGGCAGGCAGGTGTGGGGAGGAGGAAAGGGGTGTGTGCTTCCATAACGTGTGTGATGTACACCACCAGGGGATTGGACATATCGGGGGGAGGGAGGGGGCAGGGGCAATATTTGTAACCCTAACAATATTTGTACTTCCATAATATGATGAAATAAAAGAAAAAAAAATAAAATAAAATAAAACATAAATTTCACCACTTGGTGATTCAAATGTTCATCTGCCGTGTTCACATGTCCATTCATTATCTGCTACACTAACACTTTTGCTAATAATATTGATAGGTCAGTCATATCGATTGAGTATTATGAGCAAGGCATTGTATGAAGTAATTTGCAATCACAACTTTACTTAGTCCCACAAGAACCCTGTTGGACAGTTACTATTATTAGCCACATTTTGCAAAGGAGGAAACTGAGGCTTAGAAAGATGAAGTAAACTTACCAAGAGTATGCAATATCAAAAGAGTAGATTTAGAGAGGATGCCAGATTTTTATGAATCCAAAACCTACATTTTGACTACTAGATCTAACTGACTCACTGAAATTTATTTCCACTCCATCATTTTACTAAATAACTGTAACAGAATAAAGAACCTGTTTTAATTCAAGCATAGGGTGTTTGATGGAGGGAAAAAAAAAACCTATTTATCAAGAAATGTGCTTTCTTCATGGGAAATAAATGTCATGTTCAGATCATCACCATTCTTATTCAAAGAATTTGCACAGAAGGAAAGAGACGTGTTTCTTCTCCCACCCCACCTCCCCACCATCCCTCACAGTGATAACACAGCAATTTGAATTAGTTCACAATTAGCCTAACTCAAAGTCTGCTGTTCACACTTGGTATAGTAAAAATCAGTCTATAGGCAATATCAACCAGTTCTTCTGCAGGAGTAAGTAACTTACAAATGGAAAAATTTACAGTCAGGTAAATGTTTAGATCTTTGGAATATTTGGAATTAAATAAAATTGAGGAATTTTTGATTCAAGGTGGCTAATCTTTTTCAGGAAAAAAAAAAAACATTGTGTTGAGGCTCAGAAAACAATATCCCAAAATGATGGCCTCAGAAGCAAAAGTTTTTCTCTGACTTTCTCCTGCCCTCCTGTCTCTCAGTCCCTTCTCCCCCAGGCTGGCCATAGCAACTAGAATCCCTCTTCTCCAAGGTGGATCATAGAAACCAGAACTCCTTTTCCTTGAAGCTAGCCATAAAACCTAAAAATATTACTCTAAATTTCTTTCTGTCTTATTGTGTAAAAACTGGCCATAAAGAAATTATCTGCCCTACCTTGTTTGACTGAAGGTCATAAGACTCCCATTCCAGAGAGTGTCCTGGCCCACATCCAGAAGGAAGAAATGTGTGCTCAGAGAGGCCAACAAAAATCCAGACAGAGAGGCCTTACTTGAGTTTCCCACTCAGTCTGTTAGCATTAGATCATACGTTTTTTGTCCAATCATATTTCTATATAGCTGTCCATACATTGTTCAATCTAAGCATAAAAAAGGACATTTTACCCTGTATCTTTGGGTCTTCATTATGAATGTCCCATGTATACATGTTAAATAAATTTATATGCCTTTTCTGTGATTGATCTTTCTTTTGCAATTGTTGCATTCTTCAATGAACCTTCAGAGCACCAAGGAGAACTCCACTCTTTGTTCCTATGACTGCCAAATAGCCCTGATTTTAAAAGAAACTATGACAGCACATATATCCAATATTCCAATAGAATTGTATACTTCTTGGCTGATACATAAAGCTAATGGGAAATCAGAATCTTGCCAATGGTCTTTCTGTGAAGAACTCCATAGAGACCTCTGAAGTGATACACCAAAAAAATCACATACCCTTTCCCAAGAAGTAAATAGGCACAATAGCAAATAAATGGGGCTAGAAAATAAGTAAAAATAGTCACAAACCAGTTGGTAACAGTAGGAATTTACTTCAAACTCTTCACAAGTCTGCCACAAAATTTTAATCAATATGTATATAACCCATAAAATCCAGAAGATCTATGTGGTACAACCTTAGAGTAACATTACATTCAAGAAAACAAAGTCCAAAGACCAAAAATAATTTCTAAAGTTAACTCAAATAATTTACTTGTATTTCTGCAAGACCACATTTATAATATGCAATAATAAATCTTATTTCTTCTCTTTCCCAATGCTTTAGGGCCCAGAACCACTCCCAGAGACTAAGAATTGCTAGTTTTCATAACCCTCTATTGAAACACAGCCATGAACAGTAGGTTATATTATTAACACACTTTCTCCTTTCTGACCCTTCCTCTGTGGGAAGAATATACTTCTCCATCCCATTAATATTGGCCTTGGCCATGCAACTTGCTTTGAGGAAAGCAGTGAGAGTAGTTTTAATGTCACCTACAGGCCACAACCAAGCAGATACTTTAAATGTGCTCCTACAGTTTGACCTGGTCTCTTGTGCTCACTTCTACTTGCCTTTATCCATAAGAAGAGAAAGCCCCAAGCAGTCCTGAAATAAGAGACACATGGAACAAACAGGAACTTGACCCAGAGTCTGAAACAAAGCCACCAGAGTGAACCACAAACCTGTGAATGAGATATTAATGTTTGGTTTTGTAAGACACTGAGGCTTGGTGGTGGTTATCACATAGCATTTTACAGCAAACGCTGATCATGATGCAAACTTTTCTCTTTTCCTTCTGCTTTCCCCCTCTCTATTTCTAGCAAGCAAGAACCCTGCCTCATTAAGAGCTTTCTCTTTATTAAGCCACTGCATTTGTCACATCACTTGCCTTTATACTTCCATCCTGCTGTGTGGCAGACCAAGAACTTGGTATTAATCTAGGCTTTGTACCATGGGCAATCTAGCCTTTGACATATGTAGTTCCTTGGCAACTAGCATTTGATCGTGGTAATACTGTCCTTAACTGAATTGTCAATTGGGATGTTTTTAGAAATGACCAGAAGCTGGGAGCATCTCTGCCTCCAAGTAGATTGAATGTCATAAACCTTGATCGGTAAAGAAGCCACCTGAACACCCACACATCATCCCTGATCAGGTGCCACCACCATGCCATCAAGGTGAGTTCTGAGAATAGACTGACCCTTTGATCAGATGCAACATTAAGCCTGGATTTTTCTCCAGTTGCTGAAAGTCTGAGTCAATATAGGACCAGGGTGAAGAATCCTTCACCAGCTCAGAAAAGTATACAATCCTTGAAAGCCTTCTCTTTGCTACTGTTCACCATGCTGATGCCACCAAAGAACTTGACCCAATAAAAAAAAAATTAAACCGCGTGCTATTTTTCAAGCAGCAAGACTCCCTGAGGCTGCCTAAAGGAGCTGTATGCAAATGCTTTTTCTTTGTTTTTTCTTAGTCCTTTCTTCTTCCAAGAAAACACCACTTGCTTCTAACAAATTAATACAGCAGGTCATTTTTCACCCACTTACAAGTACCAAGATAGGAAAATCCATTGTAAAGAGCTGATGAGGCAATTATAGGGGATGAGGGATGAATGCTAACATTTCTGCCCTGCCTGCAAGACTAAGATTTATAACTGTAAACCTGCAAATCTCTGGCTTATGTATGTAAATGTGGGCCCAATTAGTGATTCACCTGCAACTGCTAATTAAAAGGCCTGAGGGTGTTAGATTGCCACAAAGCAGGCAGGCAGGGGTCTGGCTGCCCAGCACCATCTATTGCCACACAAAGGACAGCCCAAGGAGAGAATCTCTGAAGATCAGCTCCCTAAAGAGCCGTCAGAATTTTATGTATCTACTAATTTGGAAGAAAAAAAAATAAGTCATGCGGGAAAATGTAATTATAATGCAGCTAGAAAATAAAAACAGGCAAAGCAAACCAAGCATTGTTGCATCATTAAAGGAGAAAATAACCCTTCTGGGTAATTTTCCCATGGAATTCAGAGCAAAAAAAAAAAAGAGAGAGAGAGAGAGAATTGGAAAAAGGTTTGGAAGAAACCACATGTGATTCTTTCCCCTCCAATTACAACAAATTTCCACAGTTTTCAACTCAGCAAAATGCCTGAACCAAAGCTTGGCAAATAGCGGAGAATAAAGTTGTTAATAAAATAAAAAAATTCGAGCCTAGGCCTTCCAGACAGAGCTAGGTTGAATAGGTTCTCATATTACTTAAACTAAGTTTTGAGGCATTTATTCAATTTCTGACTTCCAATTTCAGCTAAAACAATCTAATTAAAATTCAAATTAAAAAACACAAAACACACACACCCTGCTTCTCACAGCTCATAAGTAGCAGAATCTGTAGATCTTCAGTTCCCTCTGATATAAGGTGATAGGATATCTCTTCCTTTGTCAGCCCCTTTGGCTCAGTGACAGAGGCATAAATTACCAGGCATTGCTGTGGCCACGGTGCTTTATAATCTAGTGTCCCGCAAACCCGCACCTCTTCACGATTCTCATGCCTCAACCCAAAGGACAACCACGGCATCAGCTATTTGGACGAAGAGCCAGGCCTGTTGCCACGCAGACCTCGCCTTCAAAGGGCTGCTAAATGCAGGGTCCCGTTGGGTTAGGAGCTTTTTTTCCAGGCAGCCCTAGCAGGCTCGGGGTGCACAAGGGCTCTTGCTGAATGGCTTCCCGCACATGGCGTCCCGGAGGACCTAATGAGGTGTCACATAAAAAAATACTCCTTAATGAAGTGACCTCAGAGGGGAAACAGCAGGTGGGCAACGTCAGCGTGCTACTGGCAGGAAAATCTAGTAGATGCTTATTAGGTTTACCTCATCAGTAAATGTCACTGCCTTGGAGAAAGAAGAAATAAATAACCCTCAGCCAAGCTCTGTCGAAACACTGGACTCTGAGCTTGCACAGCTACACCACCCGGAGTCTCCTATTTGTTCCGCTTTCTTTACAGTCCCTTATGCGAAACTTGTACGCTAACTACTTTTAGCCTCCTTAAGTATTTGCATTTACAGTAAAAATGTAGCACATCTTTCTGGATGAAATGCATTTGAATATTTGCTGAGCGCCCTCTACAGGCCAGGTGTTTCTTACTGCATAACGTGCATGGGCAGGCGAGGCTGTGACTTGCCTGAGCTCATGGAGTTACCCATCAGTGGAACAGGTACTCCAGCCCCGAGCCCAGCTCCTTCCTTCCATTGCAGCTGCCACACACTCCTTGGAGGACCTATTTTCTCCTCAGCCTTTGTCTTCCATGACTTTCTATTTGGCTATGCTGTCTATCCTCTTTAGAATCATGTTTTTGTGATCCCTCCTCTCCTCATGCTTCTGTTTTCTGTATTTTCCCCAATCCTCTAGGCTCCATTCTTTATACTCTTGATTCTTTACCCTTCCCCTTCCAATCACTTTCGCCTTGACACTGGGCACCCCAAATCCTCACATCAGCAATAACATCAGGTTATCATCAGGACACATAGACTGTCCATACTGTCTACCATCCCTGCCTCCACTGAAAGAAATCAAGAATAGGCAAAGTTAGGCAACACATCCTAGGACCCACTGCTAGTAGGGAGTCATTCTCTGTTAAAATAATTCATTAAGAGGCCATTAGGCTGAGATGGCTCCAGCACCTTGGGTTCCTACATAAGCAAACAAAAACCCAGCTGGATATAAACAGTAAAACAAAACTTAAGCTTGACTAATCAAAAACTGCCAACTAATCTCTAACTAGGGACTTTACAACAAAAACCATCAACTAACCTAAAACTAGGGATCTTTCCACTTCAACCAATCAAATATTTTCTGGGTCTTGCGTTTGCAAACACTTGATAAAAGTTTTCCCTTTGCACCCCCACCCCTCAGTACTTGTTTGACAGAATGTTATCTCCTTTAATCCTCTCTCCAGCCCCACTAGGTAGGTTTTGGATGGATCTGCGCTAGTTGCAGGTCTGCTTCTTCCTAGTTGTAGGAGCCTCAGAGCCAAGGCTTGTCCTTCATCATGGTGCCACTGTGCCATTTGGAGATCAGCACGAACACACTTGTCAATGGACTGAAGAATTCATATACACATCAGCAGTGGTTCCCATTTTCTCTTTAACCATATGCTTTGCCTAATCTCCATTTTTCTATCTTTCATTTAATCTTAATCCTCTACTTCCACTTTATCCCTGTCACAACAAATTAAGTGCATAATTAAGGGGTCTAGGTTCCTTTAATTTGGCCTTTAGGTAATAAACTTACTACATAGTTAACAGTTTAGGGTGATTAAGGTCATTGCCACATAACTACTATCAAATATGATTTAGGATTTGGTCACTCAGGTTACAGGAGATTATCCCACTTATTATACCACTTGAGAAAATTAAAGGCACTGGTGCTTGTTCCACCAGATAGGTAAGCTATTAATAATAGGAATCAGGTTGATTGCAACTTATTCCCAGGTTTTCTAATTTTTTAAAGAACTTGGGTCACAGAAATTCAAAAGCTGTTCAAAGGAGGTTCATGTAAAGAGTTTTTGAAAACCCGCTGTCTACTGGGCTCCACTCAGAATCAGTGCCCAAGAATGATCCTGAATTTAAGTAGCCTTCCACTTGGTCAGACTAAATACACACTAGCATCCTCCTTCTGCCACTGGATTCTGTGTTTTGGGTGACAGCTTTACGTTTCAAAATTCTTTTCCCCGAGTATAATATATTCTGTTACAAAAATGTTAGGTCTAATTGCACTTTTCATTACATGCACTTAACATGCATATTGTCACTATGAAGACTTGGTTTTGGGATGGATTAGAGGCAGCGAACAAAAGTTATTTAAGAATTAGGTTTTCAAAATGAAATCATGGAACTCCTCTTATGATGTTATGATAGTAGACATACGTTGTTGTATATTTGTCAAAACTCAGAGATTGAAAAACACCAAAAGTGAATCCCAATGTAAACCATGGACTTTGGGTCATCATGATGTATCAATGTAGGTTTGTCAGTTGAAAAGAATGTGCAACGCTGGTGGGGGATGTTGATAATAAGGGAGACTACACGTGCAGGGCCCGGGGTATGTACGCTATCACTGTACATCTTCTCAATTTCACTGTGAACCTAAAACTGCTCCCAAAAAGTCTTTTTTTAAAAAGTCTATTTTATAAAATGAAATCCAACTTCTGCTAATACGCACACATGTGCACATGTTCTATAAAACTTACTATTTTTATTTGATAAGAGATCAGAAATATTCATGTACTTTGATTGCAAATTGCTTTTTGTTTACACATCATGACATTTCAATGAAAAAGAAATAAAGCAATATGGGTTCTAATAAAGAAGCCAAGAAACCCACTGAAAGAATTAAATCTGATTCCCAGTAACTATGGAAAAACCTCAACAGAAATTCAGCCAGCTTATGGTCAATTTTAAACTTAACAAATACATATTCAAGATTGGCTAGCGAAAAGAGATGAGTTGTAGGAATCAATGCTTGCACAGCCTTTTCCAATCTTCACTTATAACCATCCCTCAGGAAAGAATTCTTTCTTTTATTTTCCTCCTTTGATCCATGTGGGCCCAGAAGCTGTCAACAACCCCTTCCATCCAACCAGCAAGTGAAAACCCTCTGTCGATAAACAGTTCACACACTTGTCTACAGCATCAGAGAAGCTTCTTTCTCAGGTTCTCCACATGCCCAAAGGACAGGGCTTTATCCTGGGCAATTCCAACAGAGTAGCTGCAACCGATTTATTACAAACTAGCTAGGCAGTAATCTAGACAGAGCTGTTTATCCGCTGTAGTATCTACTGTTCCTTTAGCAATGGCTTTCTGAAGCTGCCAATGGTTTGATTTTTCAAGTCATTTGTCCACTTCCAACTAACCTTGGTAGAAGTTTCTAGTAATAAATACATAGCAACTGACCCAAGTCTTCCCTAGTTTATTCATTTATGCCAAATTAATTATTAATTTTCCAAACATGCTGTTCATGGGGCCCCATAACTTATTCTCCCAACTCCAGATTGCCAAGTGCTTGTATATGCATTATCTTCGGAATTATAACCATTAAGAGGAAAAGTAGAAAGGCCAGAAAGTAGAAAGAAGGAAACCTGCTATTCTTAAAAAAAAGGTCAGTGGCTATTTCTTACCCCATATCCCCAAAGACTGTGGAAGGAAAAAAGAAAAAGAAAAAAGCATATAGGCCATAATTCATCACTGTGAGTACAGTAAACCTATCTCAAAAAGGTGTTTTTGAATGAGATTTCTTTGCCCATCAAATAAGAGTCAAGATTCTTATCTTGTTATAGTGGTGACAAGCCTTGCTCTAAAGATGGAATGTAATTTAGAATTTGGACTCAGAAATTGTCCTGACATTTTTCTCTTATCCACCTGAACAGAAAGAGAAAGCCCAGGGGGGAAGGCAGTGCTTAGGAAGCAAAGGGTTGCGCTCCTATTGCAGGAATGCTGTCATTCTGCTCTTTTCTTCTTCTATCACTGGTTCTTCGTTTTCAGGAAGAGATGCAGGTGAAAATTTCGGGGTTAATCAGAATACAGATCCCATGTAATTCATTTCACGTGTCTTCTAATGATTCCTACTGGGCCCTAATAGGTTAGGGAAAGTGGTCCATTAGCTGCTGTGCCTGGCATCTGTCAAAAACCTTCCCTTTAGTCCTTGGTGAATTCCTCCAAACCTGGCATTTTTCTAGACCACATTCAACCTTTACCCAATTAACCAAGCCTGGAAAACTTCCCCTACCCAAGTGGGGAAATGAGTAGGGATATAAATGAAACAAGATTAGCCATAAGTTAATAATCTTTGAAACTGAGTGATAAGTATGTGCGGGGCTGATTATACAATTCATCAGATACAGACATACTTTGGCATATATTTGAAATTTTCCTTAATAAATTTTTCATAGTAAAAAGTCCAGGATTCTATCATCTTAGTCAAGTACAATGTTTTGAATGACAAATTCTGAAAAATGTTTTCCAAAAAATATTACAGAGTCATAGCCATTCTAAATTCTGTTGCTCAGTGACATAGCAGAGCTCTTCCTTGTCCCTTACTACAGCTAATTCAGATTACACCTTCTTTCCTGAGGTTTTCCTCTCTGCCTTTCTCCTGATTAAAAAACATAGTCAGTCATCTTGACTGAAATGTTGTGAATTATTAGTTCTGTGCTTCCCAATACTGTGTGAATTTTGAAAGAGGCTGGGACAGGCAAACTCTAAAGGAATGGCTTGCCAACTGACACGTTGACTGGGGAGGTCACTTGCGGTCAGGTCTATCTGTACCCCCTGTGTAGTAGATGCTGCTGGTGCCCTGCCCTGGTGCCCTTCACCAGCCAGGACACTAGCCCCCAGCTGCTGAGAGTGTTGGCCAGGGGTATGCTGGCAAACGTGTAACAACTGGCTCTCTGTCAGGGTGGAAAGGCCTGGATTTGTAGCTTTCGTTGATTTCCATGATGCACATGCTTCCATCATGGTCAACTGCAAGCTACCAGAGTGAGGTCACAGAATGGGGAATTGGGGAGCAATGTGCACAGTCAGCATTGGTGAGCTGTTATGAGCCAACTCCAGCATACTCCTGGGGACACACAACTGGAAGCTATTCCCTTGTCTGGGGAATTGCCCCCTAACTGAAGAGTGTCACCTCTCAGGCTTCACCCCAGGATAGCCTGCAAATAATGACTGATACAAAAATCCAAGCCTCCTTGCCTCAAGGTGGGTCGATTCTGTGGTTTGATTTATTCATCAGAGCCCCCCTCCATGAATCAGATCACATTCCTTGAGACCCATCATTGTTCACCTCTGTCTCCTTTCCCACCCTGCTCCTCTCACTTATTAGCAGGTTTCCTCCCTAAAGAGCATCCATGTCCTCAGCAATTTACATGCAACTGAATGTCTGCCTCAGGCTCTGCTTCAAAGGAACCCAGCCTAAGGCACATTCAAAACATACCTCAAGAGTTAAGCTTTTCCAAACCTTTCCTCCAATGCATCCCAATAAAATGAAGAAATATTTCTAATCAAAGGAGATCTAGAAGTACAACCCAAAGCATCCAACCACAGACCCTACATTTTTGAAATCTTGTTTTTTAACAATAAAAATGCATGCAAATTTTTAATTTTAAATTATGTTCCATAATATCCCTGTTTGACATTTAAAAAGTTATCTTTTTTTCCAGAATTCTTGAATAGAATCAATGTTTTAAGGTGCTGGACTATGTTGGTCCCATGGCTGTTGCAACTTTGAAGTCATGCATGCCCCAGTCTGGGAGGCCTAAACAAAGTGTGTGTGTGTGTGTGTGTGTGTGTGTGTGTGTGTGTGTGTGTGTTGGGGGAAGGGGAGTTTCCACTCAAACTGGGTGCTCAGCTTTCAACTCCACAGTGAGCGGTGTACATGGTCGATCCTTTAGAGATGGTCTCTTCAAGGCATTACAAGGTCATAGCAGACCTACTCCAAATACAGTGTCAGCTTATCCCAGTTTCTCCTTTAGTTTAATCTGGAAGGAAAAAGGAAGGGAGAGAGGAGAAAGGAAAGAATTCAACCACTGATAGACCTGAAAATGATCTTCAGATATTCTTCCTAATTTGCATTTTACAGATGAGAAAACTGAGATTTGGGGCATCATGTAATTTGCTGAAGGTCAAGACAACAGATAATGCTAGAACACAAATCCCCACATCTCTGGAATCCCAGGCCAGGGGTCTCTCTGCCTTCCCATGTTGCCTGCCCAGCTTTCAAGGATGACGTTGGTATCAAGATAGGAGCAGAAGAATTTGAAGTCTGTGGTGACTCAGTAAAATGTCTCTGCTGATACCCCAGAGTTGGGCGGTGGTTTATTTAGCATATCAGCCTACGGACTCCAGGTGTTTCCAAGTGTGTGTTAGAAATCATCGCCTCATCCAAAAGGAGGCCAAAGTGAATTGTCTTGTACTTCCCAGCTGTAGTTCCTTAATATTTAGATGGTCTGAGAATGCCCTCTGGTGACTTCCTGCTGCGTGTTCCAGCACTTTAAAGGCAGGAGGTGTCTGTGAGAAACGGAGGAAGAGAAGCTGGACTCCTGGAAATGATTTTTTTTCTCCCGGCAAATGTGGCTTGGGTGTTCTGTCAGCAGACTGTGGCAGGATTCGACCAGGAAGTTGGATAAAACCATAATACATGGTTACGCCTCTGTTGCATATGCCTTGTGTTCTCCAACAATAATTCTTTCTAAGTGCACAATTATTTCAATATTTACTCAACTCATTTTATATTAATTCAAGGCATAGAAACAATAACAAATTGGTATGCATACAAATTTCTAACACAATTTTAATTTAGGCATATCCTTCTCTGGTTTCTGTATAATATGATCACCATTTCCCAAGAAAATGAGCAAAAACATACCTCTGGGTCCTCAGAACAGAGGCCACGTTCTCAAGGTCTCTGCCACTTTATTTTTGATGACATATATTTGAGAAAAAGAAGACTGACACTTGCACCCCAAGATATACCCCTAAAGAAGTTGCAAGGAGCATTGAGTAGAAGCAAAGGAAATAATGCAATTAGAGGCTTCCTAGGACTGCAACCTAGATCACGTTTATCCTTTTTAATCCTCATATTGATCAAAATATAAAATGTAAGATTTGGAAAGGAAAGCATTTCAGCCCTCCCTCACATCAGGGCTAGTAACAGCAATAACTGTCACTTATTGAGTATTTACTAGGTGCTAGGTGATGTAAGCATTTCACATGGATTATTTAATTTAAATCCTCACCACCACCACAGGAGAAAGGAGCTATTATTTTCTGCACTGTAGAGATGAGAAACCTGAATCATGGAGATATTAAATGAATTACCCAAGGTAACGCTGCCACTAGCAAAGCCAGAGCTCAAGCATCAGCTGTTCAACTCCCAAGCCAGTGCTTTGAGTCCTCTGGATATATGGCATCCACAGCTTTCCTAACCAGCCTTCCTGTCCCCTCTCCTTGAATTCATCCAACAAGGAGTATATCAGTCTTTTATCTACCAGCTCTCATTGTTCGAAGAGCTCCTGTTCCCCTGTGTTTTGTACCCTTTGGACCTAATTGTCTCTACTATAGTGATGCTGAAGTTTAACTTCCTGTTCTACTTGATCTTCCTTTAAATATTTGAAACCAGATATCCAGTCACTAGCCCTCATTCCCAGCCTTCTTTTCTGTAAGCTAAACATTTCCAAGGTCCTTCAACTGTTCCTTGTATAAGTCATTTTCCAGGCCTTTCACTCTAGCTTGTGTATCATCTCTCCCTGATTAATCAAAATGCAATATGTAGCACTGAACAACACTCTAAATGTGGTCTGACTATATATAGCAGGGTATGGTGGGACTATTGTCTCCTTGTTATCAAAACTGTGTTTCTAATTAAAAGGTAGCTAAAGAAGATCTTAATTCTTACAGGAGCTGTATACCATTGATCATTCCTATAGAGCTCACAACAACAAAAAACCCTTAGCCTTACGGAAAATGATACCTTCCCCTAGCACAAATGCACACCAAAGATTTTAACAAAAATGAAGGATTTGTTTATTTTAAACTTTATATTCTTATTTGTTCTGATTTCTTAATTTTCCTTCTCTATTGAAATCATCCAAACCACAGGTCAAGATGTCAATCAAAAAAGTGAGGTCCACAAACAGAGCCCCGAAGCCTCCCACCCAAGTGGCACCAGTTGGATTTCAGAGCCCTTTGTATATCATTGTGCAACTGGCCATGAACCCTCCCAGCTTAACTATCACCCAGCTCATATATCTTCATCTTTCCCACAAGGACGTCATAAGAGACTCTATCAAACGTCTTCCTGAAATCCAGACACATTTTGTCTGTGGCATTTCCCCTCCCCACCAGTCACTCCACTGTATCAAAAAAGGAAATGAAGTTAGTTGGGCATATCTTGTTTTTAAGCAAACCCACGTTTAGTGAATCCATATTTATGTGTACTAACAGGCTCAGTGGGATGTTTATTTCAGAAAAGGAAAGTTCCTCCAAGAAACCTAACTCTGAAAAGACTGAGGAATTGATATTTTAGCTACTTTTTTTCCCGCTTTTCAAAGCACTTGAAAAAATATATTTCCAAGTACTATCATAAAGCTCAGCATTTATGATACTGCAAACACCACAAATACTGCATTTCCAAAATATAATTAAACGTTGACTATAACTGCATTTACCAAGAACAGAACTTTTTCTGCATCATATTTTAACCAGAGAGATAAATCTCACCAAAACAATTTGATTTCTGGATTGAGTTCTGTATTTAGTAGACATCAAATTCTACTTTCTAGAACTTTTAGAGCTGTCCTTCTGGACAATGAAAATTGAGCTGATATTGAAAGCTTTCCTATATCATAGACAAAGATTCCATTGTGTAAGCATACCATATAGTGAACCAAAAAATTGGATGAAGACATTTTTAAAAGATATTATCAAAAGTTTAGAATATGTCACGATGTTCTGAGAGCTTGACAAATGTTAACTCATTTAATTCCCATAGCAATCCTTTGTGATAGTTACTTTCATTTCCTTCCTTTTAACAGAAGGAAAAACGAAGGCACAGAGAGGTGAAATGACTTGCTCAATGACACACAGCTAGGAAAAGGCATGAAGCCTCAATAATGAAAATTAAAAGTTTTAGGTTTAACCATGATGAGTAAGATGTGCAACAGTTGGGGGATGGGCATGCTTAAAGCTCTTACTCTGGGGGGGGAGGGTCATGGGCAATATATGCAATCTTAACACTTGTACCCTCATAATATGCTAAAACAAAAAAAAAGTTTTAGGTTTAAAACTTGAGGAAATTTATAGAGACTTTCCATTTCCTCCCTAGACATTCCTGAAAAAGGTCCCAAATACTTTTATATTTCTTCTTACATCAATTGGTAATGTTATAGTCATCTTTATAAAATAATAGGATAAAAAGATAAGAGAATGAGATAAAGAAGACAATGTTAAGGCTTTAGTTTAACATTTTTGGATCCTTGATTATCAACTCAGTGACTTTATTTCAACTCCTGTTCCTTGTGGCAGCACCAGTGTCTACTACTTCTGGCCAGCCTTTGGTAGGTACTGAATAAATCATCATTGAAATCAATTAAATTGATTTCTTTGGGCAGCATTTCCAAGCTAGTAATAACTTGGTAGTAATAACAGCCCCAACATTTATCCCAAAACATTTTCCAAATCCTGTTAGCTTGCCTTCTCACTTACAAAAAATTTAGACCCATATCTCCACAAGTAAGATTTAGGATATTTGGCCCTATGAATTAAATTATACTTTAAAGAATTATAAGAGTTACCAGACATAAACCCCAATAGAATATTCTAGTGTAGTTATATTTTACACAAAATTTGAAATAGTATAATATAAACAATTTTAAAAGTTTCTTCATGATCAAAATTTGAAGTAAAGTAAATCTCTCACATTTAAATTTTTTTCAAAGATCAGATCATTTCAAAGCTGGAAGGCCAAATAAATAATAAAACTGAGTTCAGGCTATTGTTTGAATGATGCAAGTTTTGAATTATGCAGTCTTCAGGGCCACATTCTTTTCATAAATGCCACCAACCTCTATACATCAGCAAGGGACAACCCGAATGAAGCCCCACTTTATAACAACTTGATGGCCCAAGCCTTGGAGGCCAAACTTCAAGCCAAAGAAGCCTTTAAAAAATCTGTGGATTGCAAAGAAAAATGGTAAGACACACAGTGGGAAGATGAAAATGAAACTTAAGAAACCTAAATTATACCCACACCTACAAATGTCGGTGGTGATGGTCCAGAAACAGCAGGCTCTGGGGAGCTCAGGGAACTATTATCCACCTCCCCTTCCACATTCGCTACCTCTTAGAGAATCACAGGCTCTCAGACTTCATCTGGATGAGAAACCACAGCTCTCCCAAAGCCACATCATGTGAGAGATGCTGACAGATAAATTACCCAACGACAGTGAGCTTAGCCTGTTGTGCACTGCAGGCAATGGCTGGGAATATTCACAACCGTTCCACACAGACAGGCAGGCATGAGCATTTGGGGAGAGAGAGACAGACAAAGATATATAGAGAGAACAAATAACAGCTTATCCATTGCCTTCCTCCACTCTGTGCTCAGTGAATTTGTCCCTGGTATTTAAGAAAGCGGGGACAGAACGAAAACCTAAGAAGAGACAGGAACTGGGGCAAAGACTGGGGTGACAATTCAAATGATGAGACCGAAAGTCTTTTACAACCGCTTGTGCATCAGAAGCAAGAGTTGCTTCTTTTCTTGGGTTTTATCCTTCCAGTGGCCTTTCTAATAGGGAAATTCTAAAGCCAGTCACTTTGGGTGCCTGTATCAACCTCGTAAGACACACTCAATTCTCCCTGTAATGCATGACTGTCAACCTCTCTCACTCATCTGGAGTGATTTTTCCACTTAAGCATGACAGGCATTTCACTCAAGCCCCTTATTCTAACTCCAAGGCCAGGTCCTGAAGAATGAGACTTCAGGTGCCTGCTGACACTTCTTTTGTCAAACAAGCTTCTCTAGACAAACAATATTGACTACGAATTTGTCGGGACTTTCTGTGGCCATCAATCATTCCTGCCCTTTTGCCTACTTATGCACTCCTGTATTTCCTCTTTCTCCCAGCCGTAAAACAAAACAAAATAAAACTAAAAATTAAAACCCTTAATGTTAGAGTTAGTATAAAACCTGGATGATATCAGTGGATCTGAGGTGGAAATAAGAAAAAAAAAGTATACATCCTGGAGTATCTGGAATTTGAATATCCATGTGCTACAACTAATGTGCCCCTTACTAGGAAATTTAAAAGCTAGAAAACTATGTACTGGCTCACAGAAATGAACACTAAAGCTTCACATGGGAATTCTTGGAAAGTCTTTGTTTTTGTTTTTGCTATTTGTCACTCTTACACAAGATCTCAGAAAGCGTAGGCAAATAAAGGTTTAACCCACAGATCCAAAACCCCAATGCCTTTAGGGACCACACATTATAAAAATGTATAAATTATAATCCTAGGTGGATTTTTATAATTTCAAAATTTCAAAACACTATGCTAACCAAACAAAGCCTATATAAAGGCAAAACTCATGGCATGGGCAGTCAGTTTGCAATCCGTGGTTTAATAAACGTGCACACACACACACACACACATGCACGCACAGTACTATAACTTCTCCTTGCTCTCCTGTGGGCACATGTGTACATTTTTTTTAGATGAAGGCAGATTGAAGAAGAAATAGCAGAGAAAAGAATCACAGACCCATAGCTTACGTGTCCATACAGGCAGAATTCAGAGGTCTCAGCTTCTGCCAAAAGAAAAAGGCCTCCTGTACCCCTATGTCTTGGTAATAAATCAGGATTCCTACAGTAGCAAATGCTTTTAGCTATAGCTTCATTTCTATTCTGTGTGCCCTGAATCAATTCCAGCATCCAGAGTCACAATCCTACCTATTTAATCCTTAAACTACCAGAGATGTCGTTACTCCTGCTCACAAAAGGCTGTGACCATTTCCAGGAGCTTGTGTCAGGACTGGAGCTACCACCGTTGTAAACTCTTAAGATGTGCTAGTCTGTGTCTTGTGATAAAAATGGCTGACACTAGCACCAGAACTTCCACCATTATAGTTTCTTTCTTTCGATTATTGAGTAAGAAGGAATTGGGATTTCGAATTAAAGTTTTAAAATGTCTTCTTTCTCCAAGGTCGTATCAGCCAATATGCTGATCATCTGTGAGCTCAGATGACAGAGATTAATAGGAATGGGACACAGGCATCCTTTTCCGTATTTGTCTGCTCCTGCCCCTCTGCCACTTGTAGGCACAAACTGTCCTCAAATGAAGAAATATCAGCTGCTCTCCCAGCATCTTGGGAGTTGAATGCACAATTGCAATGCTGTGTTTGCAAGTTTGGTTTGTAATAGAAGCTAAAATCAAAATGATTAAATGTAAAGCAGAAATTTCAGAGCCCCTCTAGTTAACACAGAAGTTAATTCATCCTTTTTTTTCCTGATTTATGAGACTCCTAGTTGCAAACTGATGTAGATTCAAAGCACAAAGCAGGCGTGGGCAATGGATCTCAGGATCTGACCCCTTTGGAGCAGCTGTTTAAACCACACAGAAAAGGAATCTGGCCTGCAGCCAGTGGTAGAATCATCATAACAGGCACTACAACCAATTTGTTTAATGTGGAAGGAGTTAGGCAACCTACTAAAAACCACAGGCCTGATCTACATTTTTAAAACTTATGACCATGTCTAGAAAAGTTGCCTAACATTTCTGTGCTTTGTTCTTCCTTCTCCCAATCCTCAGAGCTCCATGAGACTCACGCATGTTTCCCAAGCAACTCAATCTCTTCCCTGCCTCTCCTTTAGATGTGAGAAATGATAAACAAACCCGCACGACTGTCAGAATAATCACGAAGGAAAGCTTTCTTTAAAAAAATGAAGATTCGCTACCTTCACCCCGGGTCTTACCCAAAGCCTATTAAATTGGAAATCTGTATAGTGGGGCATTTTTACCATATGAATCTGGTAAATGATCGACCAAATTTAGAAATCACTAGGCTAGAGCAGAAAGAGCAAACACATACCACAAGAACCGCTTCTACTCCTCTGTCTATGCAGACATTAATAATCAATACCAGCATTCTTTCCCACTGAACCCAGCCAAAGCCAGAATCCTTCTCCGTGGCAGCCACCACCAGTCAACGAGAGCTGGCTCACAAACTGAAACCCTTCTGCCACCTCTGAATGAGAACCAAGCAGTCCGCCAGCATTGTGTGTTCAGTTGCACATCTAACCCAGCATCCGGAAGAGCTCATCACATAATCCTTTTAGGTTGACAAAGTCTTTTCAAATACCTGATCTTCTTTGAGCCTCCCAAAAACCTTGTAAGGTGAGAAGGGTCAGAATTATTATCCCCTTTTACTGATGGGGAAACTGGAGGTCTGCGGTCCCCAACCCCCAGGTTGCAGACTGGTACCATTCTGTGGCCTGTTAGGAACCGAGCCACACAGCAGGAGGTGAGCAGTGAGTGAGCAAGGGAAGCTTCCTCTGTATTTACAGCTGTTCCTCATTGCTCGCACCTCCGCTTCAGCTCTGCCTCCTGTCAGATCAGCAGCAGCATTAGATTCTCAAAAGAGCACGAACTCTTCTGTAAACTGCACATGCAAGGGATCTAATTTGCACGCTCCTTATGAGAATCTAATGCCTGATGATCTGAGGAGGAGCTGAGGCAGTGATGCTAGCGCTGGGGAGTGGCTGCAAATACAGATTATCATGAGCAGAGAGGTTTGACTGCACCATGAATGTAATGTGCTTGAATCATCCAGAAACCATCCTCCCCACCCCAGTTCATCAAAAAAAATTGTCTTCCATGAAACTGGTCCCTGATGCCATAAAGGTTGGGGACGGCTGCTGGAGGTCACAGAAGCTTTTAGTCTTGTCCAGGTTGCTGGTGAAGAGTAAAGACAGCAAATCAGTCTTATTTCCCAGTCTCCCACACCAGCATTCCCCTTTTACATCAAGCTGGGCCTGGAGCACTGAGGGCGACAGGACAGCCTGAGCCTAGCAAGAAACAGACAGCAGAGCAGGAAAGGACAGGCAGGCTCAAAGGGTTTAGTCAATTGACCAAGGTCACAAAGCCTTAAAACCAGAAAGCCAGAACTGCAGGCGGGTCTGCCTGACTCTAAGTTCTGTCTGTGTTCTTCCTGCTGAGACGGTGTGACCTCCCAGATCAGCACTGGCCAGGAAAGGGCCTTTCCTCTCTGCTCCCCCAAGTGGCCCTGGCGCTCGCTGCTCCTCTGGCCCTCCTCCCAGCCTATGCCCCCTCTTTCCCTAGTAGGATCCTCTCAGCCACACTCACTTCTCCACGGCCCGCCCCCCTTCTTGCACTGTAGCTTCCTTCCAAACGCAGAAGGAAACCGCCCGGGCTTACTCAGAGCGGCCCCAGCCAGCCAACTTAAGATAAGACAAGCACCTTGGCAAGGACACGCGATTACAGAATTGCAAACAGCTTTTGAAGTTACAGATCCGTAATCTTCTAAGCCAAGGAAGAGGGGTTCGCCTCTTCTCCCCCTCGTCTAAATCAACACTCCAAAGGGCTGAAATGAGTCCAGTCGGCTTCGGATGTGATCTCACAAGCCTGCCTGCCACACATGCATTTCCAGCCTGTCGCCTGAGCAAAGCCCCCACGCAGCCTGTCACCACTTAACGCAGGGGGACGTGTTTCTGCAGAATCAAAGCAAAGGGACGTGTTTAGCTGCCCTTCCATGTGCTCAGATATGTCCTGCCTAACCTGCTTGTGCCCTTATTCCTCTAAGAAGCTAAGCACTTTCAAGTCTAGAAGGCGGGATGCTGAGAGTTTCCAGAACACACGGACTGGCTCACCTCTACCACTTACCAGCCTTTAAGCTGGGCCAAGTTACTTAACCCCTCTTATGTCAGTTTGCCCATTTTGCAAAATGGGAATCTAACAGTAGCATTTTCCTTTAAGGTCGTTGTATTAAAATAGTTGATTTATGTAAAGAATTCAGTACAATGGCTGATACAGAGTCAACAATAAATATTAACCATCACTGTTACTTTACAACAGAAACAGAAGATTCAGGCCACATGCCATGTAACCTTTGGGTTTTAGATGGTATATCTCAACAGGTCTCAGTTGTATTTTAGAGTCATAGTAAACAGGTTTAAGTGGCCAAGCATACAGCTCTGATGTACATGTCATTATTATCTTCAGTGAAATGACTTGCATAGAAATTAATAAAGAATTAACAAGAGTTAATAAAATGCCTTTTAGGATTAAGTCAGCTTAAAACAATGAAGCACTTAAAACAGTGTTTTCTGAGATTATACATGGTTTTTAGCTTCTTTACAGGATACATTTCTATATTTTCCAAATTTTCTACAAAAAGCATGTATTGTTTTATAGTCAGAAAAAAGTAAAACAAAAATATATACATAATAAAATTAAGCACAATATGTCTTGTATGGTATGAACACGGATATCTGAAGGAAATGGCAATCAAAAACTAAATAAACACACGAAGATTGCATCATGGCTTCCCCTACTGGCCCAATTGGACATGGTTTTTAGTTTTTTGATGTTTTTTTTTTTTTTTTGGAAAGCTTTAGAGTCCTAAGTCTCTCAATCCAAATGGAAATGGCCCCAGATAATGCTCAGATACTATTGGCAGTACTTTCCAGCAAGGGAAAGGCAAAACAAAGAAAGTTTTACAATTGGAGGCCACCACATGAGCTAGTTCCATTTGTGTATGCATATGCCTCAGCCACACAGGCCTGTTTAGGGTTGATCTGCCAACTTCACAAAGATAGGCAGACACACATACACACAAGCACAGCCCAAACACCGAGATTCATTTCCACTGCTTTGTCCTTGCAGTGGAACACTGCAAGGACACATATCAGCAGACTCTATATTTCACTTTCCCCTGATGAGCTCTAGGAATTTCAGCATTTTTACCTCTTCTCAATTTAAATAGTTATAAATGTCCCCCATCATAGTACTTTTTCAACTGGTAAAATATTAATTCCCATAAGTTAAAAATGCTTGTGTCCTACAAGCATGCAGAGCAAAGTTTAAAAACTAACGTTAAAAGCCCCACTTTGAAGTACATATTCAAATAAGAAGAGGAGCTGTAGTGAATCTAATCTGTTCTTAGCATCTATGAGCAGAGGGACCAGCTGTGTCATTTGGCATGGGACAAAAGCCCAAGGGACCTCAAATGTTGGCTGCCATTTGCTGGTAAATTCAGGGCCTCTCAGAGGCCGAGAGAGATCCGAGCCAATTCCATATTTGGAAACTTTTAATATTTTAAAAAATGAATAAATGCCAAAATACTGCTACAAAAATTACAGTATTTCTCATATGTTTACATCTAACAAATGAATGCTTTTGACCCCAGAATAATTTTGATAATCATATGCATATCTTCTTTGGGAGATAGTTTCAGAAGTCGAACTATGAGGCCCTTCACCAATCTTGGGCCCAAGACAAATGGCCCTTGATCCCCATCTCTGTAATGAACCTGGGTAAACGTGAGCAGAGGACAGCGTGAGGACAGCTTTACTTCACATGCTGATCTGACCTCAACTCCATCTCCCTCCATCCTGGCCACAGCAGAGGCGTGGGAAGCAGGAGGGCAGGATGAGGCAATCAAGGGTTGCCTGGACCTCATGCCACTCTTCAAGCCACTCTTTCCAGAACTTGGACAGACATATGATGTTCAACACTAGAAAACCTATTCTGAAATCACTTTCTCCCCTCTTGGAATATTAAGTTGCCAATGGCCTCATTCTATTCTCCTGTCTCCTCCCCCACAACTAGGTTGTGTAATTTTCACATGTGATGGATTGGTTCTAAGGCCCCCATATCCAAAGGCATCAAAGAGAAATTGTTTCTAAAAGATGATGTGTATTCTTACATAATATCTGTGGTTCCAAAGCCCCTTTAGAGTGGGAAAAATAAGATGATATCGACCTACGTAAATATATGTCAACAGGATACAAACAGAGGTTCAGGGAACATAAAGACCTTAACTCAGCATCTGTTAGTCTCAGTTACCACATTCTCCATAATTTTGACTCACAATGCCTGGTACCTACTGCACGTGACAAATGTTAACTAACCTGCCTTAGTGCTTTGAAAATAAGTTAGAGCTGGGACTCAGAAATTTTTTTCATTTGTTTTTAGTTATTGGCTGGTAAGTTTGTTACTTCCAGTCTTCATATAGGTTCAGTTATTTATTCATAATTTGGCCTACATCAGACTATATAACAGACAGCAGAACAAGCCTGTTCTGTTTCCTTCCCAGTGGTAAGAACATGTTCCCTGTTGTTTCACTTTGTGGTTTGAAGGTTTGAAATATAATTTTTTTCCCAAGAAGAGTATCAGAGCAAAGAAAATAACAGAATGATGGATCTACTTAACTTATGAAAGAACACACATGATTCTTCAAGGAAAAATGAGAATCTTGCGTCAATAGAAGTCTGTGCCCACCTAAAAGTAAGGAGCCACATGGATCAGTTCATTATAAATACATGTGTGCTTTTGCACAAGACACAATGAAAAGATCAACTTTACTCTCCTTATTCTCACATTGAGAGAACTGACTACAAATGCTATTGAGTCAGAAATAAAACAAGTCCATAGCATGTTATAGGAAACTGTCCCCAGCAGAAGAAATGGCCCACTGAGAATACTGGCCCCGGGGAGGTGGTGAACTTTCACCTCACACCTCTTGAAAGATACAGTTTGTTCTCTGCCTTTTGGTAGATACCCACTTCCACACTCCAGCTACTCACCTAATTGTTTTGTAAGCAAGTCTTTCAAAGAAGGGTAGATTGCTGAGACATGGCCACAATCCTTGAAAAATTGCACAAATAAAGAACACAGGCACTTTGTAACATTCTCTTCAGTGAAGAATTTTCTGTGTTCCTATAGTACTGACCCCTGGAGTTGCAGAATATTCACTGTGAAAACACAGGAACCACCATGGGTCACTGGTCTCCTAGAATGGATGAGAGGTCACTCCTGCCGAATGGATTATAGCAGCAGGCTCTGGCCACATTTCTTTTCATACACTCTACACTTCAGCCTGGTGGTCACTGCCATTTAAAAGAGCTACAACCAATTTAAACATTGACCCAAAGACTTCAAGTGAGTTATCAGGAAGACTATTGTTCCCTAATAAAAACAACAATAACAACAACAGATGGTGGCTTTCAAACAAGCTGAGAACAAAAAAAGAACTTTACTTTTCTAGAAGTTTCTTTTCCTAGTCCCAAAACATTCTGTACTTTCGTGTGCATCTTGTAACTGCCTTTACACAACTGTCTCCCCAGTGATTGATGGATTTCATGAGCCCTGCCCTATTTTAATCCATCTTTATATTCATAGAGCCTTCAGGGTAAGTGAAAACTAAAAGACTCTCAATAAATGTTGTATGGATAGATCAATGTAGGGAGAATTAATGTGCACCAGAGTGCATCAGGAGACAATATTCAAAATTCTTGAAATAAAACTGAGAGATCATCAAAGTAAAAATTTCCCACAGCTAATTATCCAAATATTAATAGAGGACTTCATTGTTCTCCAGATGTCATCAGCGATTCATTATGAATAATTACTTGAGTATTCTAAATAGTGGATTGTTGAAATGTACACTTGTCATCACCGGCACTGTCAAAACTGTTGGTTGTGCCTGAAATAGCTACAGTTCATGGGACCAGGAAGAGAGTCCCACTAAGGACTCCAGGGGTGATAGTGCCAGTGTCCCAGGATAGTCTGGAAGTCATCGTCTTGAGCAGGAGGGCTTAACAGGAGGGCAGTTTGTTCTCTTGACCCCAGAGTGGGGTGACACACTCTCGCCACTTACTGTGGGGCAGGAAGTTGGAAGAGGACCTAGAGTCAGACTCTGCAATGGTGTCAAATAGATGAAATGTGTCTTCACCTCCTCCTTGTCTCCCCACTAACCCTGATCTGTCATCCTTTGTATCCTTTGTAATTGTGATGGCAAAGGCCCTACGGAGTAACTCATACTAAGGTATAAATAACTTATAATGGTTGTATAAATTAGTCTTCCACAAGCATTTGCTTTTTTTTTAGAAGAGGCAGTGCTGTTACTGTATAAAATAGTGGAATTTCTATCATCAGTATAGCAAGCGACATATTTGTGGGATGGTGCTCAGTGCCAGCTTGAAGTTGAGTAAGAAGCTACCCGCTGAGTTAATTATATATATATATTTTTTTAATCTTTGGAAATTTAAGATTCAGGCTGTGGATCTCTTGTGACTGTGTGACTATTCATACTGGAAAAATAAACATTTCCACCTTCTAGAGTGGTTGATACCAAGAGGTTATCAGGCTTCAGGCATTGATCCGTGATTCTCTAGAGACCTCTAGTGGCCAGGAGGGAAACTCACTTTTATTGAGCAGAAAGATAAGGGAATGTTTAGCCAGGGGAAAATGAAGACCTACAATCCAGTGATCTCTGTTAAGAGAATATTTGGAACTTTCAGTAATGAGTCACTTGCTTTCCCATCTACTTTTTTATATCTCTCCTTTCTCTTTTATTTATGTTACAATCCCATTTGCCTTAATGCTTTTGAGAGCACTTGTCCTCATTGTCTTTGTTGGCCATTTTCATTGCTTTACCTGGGTTGTTCAAACACAACAAAAAAACACCTTGCCTTTCAAAGGACCCACATTTCTCTCGTGCATTCCATGGGCTTCTACATTCACTCTTTACATTCACTTGCAGTTTTGTTACTTGGTTCACGTGCCTGCGTGTACTCCCACATAAGCACAAGAACCCGTTATCACTCTCTTTGATTTTCACCCTTATCCTGCCAGGAAAGGATATCCTCAGGGTTGCTGAGATGGGCTATCCCAGGGGATGCAATTTAAAGAACTGGATTCTAGTTACTGCTTGTTTGTCAGTTTATTGGGAAGCTCAGAAAACAGAAATAGCCAAGTTTTCAATGTATATATTTTAAAGGAGAAGAGTCCAAGAAGACAGAGAAACAAATGTCAAACTTTACAGGAAATTCAGAAATGACTCTTCCCAACAAATAAAAATCATTCCCACAGATTTGAGATAGAGATGATGTAAGTGTCTACTTTAACCTGAAGCCTTACTATGTATACTTTCAGTTGGTAATTGTTGTTTTCCTCTCTCCAGTTTTCTTATACAACTACTAATATATATATATACATACACACATACACACACCAATATGTACTAGAAAGACACTCTTCTAAAATTAGATCGCAATTCCTCCTGACTTTGAAGTAATCACATCTCATAATAGAAAGCAGTGGAACACATCAACAGGAATGGGATGTGGGGTGCACGTACATCACCATAAATCTTACCTGAGCTCCTGTTTTTCCCTAAAGTTCTATTCCAAGGTCATAAACAAGTGTCTCTGATTCACTAATAAATATATATATTTCCACTGCAGATGATACCCTTTCTTCCTTTTTCTGAGAGGTCTGGATTTGAGCCTGAGGGGTGGGTCAGGCCAAAGATAGAAGCGACAGGCCCAGAAGGACCTACTTAATCTGGACCCACATTCAGGAAGTTTTTTCTCATTCATAAAAGCATAGGATTTCCCAGAAGTCCTATCAAATTACCCATTGGTCCACAAAGTAGACAGAAACATAGTTATAAATAGCTGTTAATGGGAAGTTATGTCCTGGTGGTTTATGGCATCAGAGAGCTTTTTAATCAAAGGGTCACAGAGAGGGGGACACCTTTTCTGGGGTTTGCCTCATTAGTTCAACCCAAGTTGGAAAGAGCAGAGCCCACTGAGCGACACTTGAAAATATTCCTATTGCATTATCAATATCCATGACCATGATCTTGGTATAAAAGCAAGCCAGTTTCTCTGACACAGATATTCAGTCCATAGCAGAGTGATATTCATGACAAAAAACCAACCATCTGTTAATACCTGAAATCTTTACTGAGCACCTAATATAAGAAGCCTAATATATGAGTTTGTAAAAATTTTGGTTTTATTTTGCTTCTATTTTCCAAAATCATAAGAGTGCACTACTTATGTGTAGAAAATATTTTTTTTAATACTACCTAAAGAGCTAGTACCATAATCCTCCTTAGGGAAGAAACCATCTTGCTCTTGGATAGTCTGTGTGGTAGAAGGGGGCCCCTGAAGATCCGAGGGTCGTCAGGAACACAAGCGATCAAGGAGAGAATAAACCACCCTGCTAGCGAGTGCTCACCAGGAGAAACAAGCGAGCAGTGATGTCGCTCCCGAGTAAAAGAGGAGACAGAAAAGATGAAGAGGGAAACAGACAACGTGACAGGACGATGGGCAGTGTGGAAGGCCAAGCGGCCAGTGAAGAATCCACCTTGGGGAGCTGACTGACCTGGTAAGAACAAAAATGGTCAAAAATAAGAACTGGTTTACAAACAAGTCAGAAATGCTTACACCTCTTCCGTGAATCCTCCTCCTCTAACTCCCTGCCACCTATGAGCCCCCAGTCTGTTGAGTGGCGCCCCCTGGGGTCAGCGGCTTGCCACCTGCAGGGCCATTCCCAGAGACCATTGTTTCTGCCCCCCAAAACCTTTTCAGGCCCTGCCAACCCAGCCCGTGCCAATTGCTCAAGTCTTCATAAATGCGTAAAAGAAGTAAGTATGTTGGCAAATTAGTAAACACTATAAATTCAGCAGACTGCTCATTCAACAACTGTCACATTGCTTTTTTGCGAATTGTACCATTTGACCCAGAGCTAGGAGGGAGTCATTTTCAGGTGTTGGCAGGTCTTCCTGCCATTCCACCCGGTTCAGCGCTTTATGGTCTCTCCCTCCGTGCTCCCACTTTCTCCCAGTAAAGGCCAAAGCATCTGAAGTTTGAGAGCCAGCCCTCATCCTCTGAGAGAGGATTAACAGTTTAGACTCAGCCTGGAAAGATGATCTCTGACAAAAGTTCATATCTACAGGTCTCCTTAAAGCAAAAAAAAATTAAGAGAAAATGACCAACTTAGGGTTCCCCATAAGAAGTAATATTCATAGATAAGAGAAACTACTGTCAATGCAAGATTTCACCAGAAGTAGGGTATACACCAGTGGTTAGAATTCACAAAATGTTCAGGTTAGAAGTGTGTCTCAGGGCATGACTGCAAGGTGGATATGCATGTAGGTCAAAGCTCCATCTCTCGTCTTGCATCCACTGGCTGGGGAAGGAGCAATCAAGTTCACGTTCATCTCCCTTTCCTCCGTGTATTTCTCTTAGTGCGACATTGAAGATTTCAGCCTCAGGTGCATGAAAGGTACAGTGCTCAAACTCCTTTCCAGTGAAGACATCTTCTAGACCATCCCTTACTCTGCTGCCGAATGGGAGGACACATTGTTCCTCTGGGAGTCATTCTTCCTACGTAGTCCAGGGCTGAGCTTTGAAATAGATCCTGGGTGTGGCCAGTTCATAAAGTTGGACTGCCCAGAGCAGAGCAGGGTCCTGCCAAGAAAAACAGGGCAGAAAGAATGGTGGCGGTGGGGGGAGAAGGAGAGAACAGCATCCGCTCTTCTTACTTTATGCAGTCCCATTATGACCATCTCTCCCCTTCACCAAGAAAGATAGGAGAAAGCTAAATATATGCCAAAGAGAGGTTTTATGGCAATGAACAGGAAAGCTCAAGCTGGGAGCACTAACATCACAGAAAAATACACAGAGCACATGACACCCCGTTTGGCAGCCCCCACCACTGGACCAGCCAACATTCTGCATCTCGAGAGCCAAAGACACATCTGCAGAAATCTACACCATCCAGAAGCATTCGAGTCCCACACTGAGGAAGAGGGAGTAGGCAGGTGTGTGTCTCACCCATCACTTCACCCATGGGTCCCAGGCCCTGCTGAGCACCAAGCCCGGGTGGGGCTCTCAGCCTGTGCTCATCCATGCGATACCCAGTGGGATGACCAATGTACCCACCGCCAAACTGGGACCCTCCTGCCAGGGGCCATCTGAGCAGTGGGAACAGTTGGCTCAAGCCTGGCATCTGCATACAGGTGGGGGCTCCCGTGAATGAAGGCCCAGCAGCTGTATTCTCAAGTGTGAAACGTGGTGTCATCATGGAGAAACAAAAGCCCTCTTCCACCCTCTAATCCAATTTGAGGAGGAGGTAGATTTGTACAGTTGAACAAATATGGAACGTAAAGCAAAGGCCAGAAGACGAGTACATGGCTAGCTCTCTCCAGCAATCCTTGGAGAGACACAACTTATTGTTAGTAATGCTCCTACCTTTGCTCAAGAGCAGGCCAGGGCATGGCTGCAGGATCGGCGGAGAGCTGGGGTCGGTCCCAGCGGCACCAGCTGCAGCTGCATGTGCACTTTCCAGAAACCACCAAATTCAATACCTCAAACAGCCAAGGTTGAACCTTCTGGGAGAGGCCAATTCAGCCTGCGGTTATGCATGTTTGATGAGTTGCTCTAAATTTGAGAGGAGGCTTAACATTCCTCACCCTGAGCGAGTTGGGGTCAGCCTGACAGGGGACAGCGGAAAAAGACCCCGGGTCCTGTGGGAAGCCAGCGCAAGCCTTCCAGAAACAGCGTGCTCGGCTGTCTCCCCAGACCCCGGCTCATCCCACTTCCTGGGCTTAGATGAGAACAAGGCGAGGAAACAGACATGGTTCATATTTCATCCTCCAGCCCCTGAGCCACAAAAGCTCGCAGTCAGGCACTTCCTCCTGGAGCTCACAGAGCACAGTGGCCCCCAGATGGGCATGAATCGCCACTCTGTCGTCCCAGACCGGGCCCTGGCGTGGTGTGCAGTGAGGGGTCACACTGTCACCCTTGTTGTGAAGATAGCCCCGGCACAGAGTGCCTCTGTCCTGATGGCATGCTTAATTCCAAATCCAAGTCATAAAAGTGACCTCTTCCCCAGGAAACAAGAGCGTGAGTTTGCGAGGGAATTTGGCTCTCCACTGGAGCCCTTTCTCTCTGCACTAGAAGAGTCTCTTAAATGTCTTCCAACAAAGATCAGGCAGATCTTTTCTAGGGGATTCCCTCGGTGACTTCCCCAGCACCAAAAGTCCTTGGTGTTCATCGGAGGGTCCCCTGGGGCCCTGTTCCCCAAACACTCCTGAGGAGTTTGTCAAGGAGAGGGGCATAACTATGGTATACATCTGAGTTCCAGAATCCCCTCACCTATCAACGGGGTGACCCCTCACACGGACTGAAAGACCCAAACCACGGGGAGGGCACCGAGACAGCTTGCATCTGACACGGCTGTCCCTCTCTGCAGGGCCAGGCAGGCAGTAGAAAGGGCAAGAGACAGGGGAGTGAAGGGGGAAGAGAGCTCATCTTTTACCACCCTTCTCCTCTTGGCCCAACGGTGTCGGGTGGGGGCCAGGACTGAGGGGCTGGGCTCTTTCCACAGGAAGGTAAGTTCCTGTGATGCCTATAAGATCAAGCAGTGGGTCTGCCCCTGTTTGCTGGTCAGCCCTGACGCCCCTCACTGAGTTAAACCCCGGGAGGAAGACGGAGGCACAGGTACAGTCTGCGAAGATGGCGAGGGGGTATGGGGAAGAGGGCATCACCGTTTTCTCATTTGTAAGATAAAGATGGCAACAGGGCCAACTTTATATTAATAAGGATGGTTGCGAGTCTATGTGCATGAGGTACTAACTTTTATAAATATCACCTATCCATTATTTAAGAAAAAAGCAACAACAGAATCATCAAACATAAAGCCAAAATAAATAATATAACAGGTGTGAATCTTAGTCTACAAGCATAGGTGGATAAGAAGAATCACTTTTTCCGTTTTCATTATATCAACTGGAGCCCAGTTCAAGCACCCAGGGAGTGCAAGCACAGCCCTCGCGAGGGTGAGCCTTCTGTAGACCCAGGACCTCCCCCCGCGTGATCACTTCAGGGCCACAGCTCTGCCACCTCCTTGCCTCTTTTGGTGATCAGGATACTCAGCCTGTGTCCAGCCTCCCTCGACACACCATGTGGCTCTCTCCAAGGTCCCTCTCTGCTGGCCCAGGGCCCTGCCCATATTTACCAACTTCTATACGCTTCTCCCCTCTCCGGTGACCCTCTTTTCTCTTCCCGTTTGTCCACAAAGGTCCTTCCCAGGGCCCCATCCCTCCCCCTCCATCCCAACCTGGACAATTCACATAATCACTCACAAAAGGCAGGAAGATTTTACTCTAAGCAGTTTCTGACTTCCTCCCAGAGGCAAAGATTCCAAAGATTTGCCAGCTGCTTGCCGAAATGGGAAATGGAAACGTGCAGCAAACACAGCACAAATTAATATTCTAAGATTACGTTCTGCCCCAATAGCACGTCAGGAAATACATGTGAAATTGTGTCAGGCTGATGCAGGGTCGCCAGGAAAGTGGACTTTTAAAACACAGTTGTGTTCTACATCATCTCACCTGGTGCAAGCTTGGGGCAGGGCAGTGCAGTGATCTGGTCACCTCAGAAAATGTGGGGGAGCCGCAGGTCCCAGCTCAGACTAGGGGAGCTTCCTATAGGGAAACAGCCCCTCAACTAAGCACTGACACAGGAGGAGCTAGCCTGAGAAGGAAAGAAGGAAGGCAATTCAGCAGGGAGCTAGCACAAGGGCAGAAAGATGAAGAGAGCAGTCACAGAAGGGCAGAGAGAGAAAGATACAAAGAGTATTTCTGGGACCCGATACACCAGGCAAAGTAGCACCCAGAGACAGGGCGGGCCACAGAAGGCAGTGCAATCTATACCGGGCAGCTTGACCATTGACACTCGGGTCTGGCTTTGAGACAAGGGAATGTGTGAGTGGCAGGTGTGTGGCAGGAGTGTGCAAACCTCAGGATAAAGAAACATTTAAAGGTAAGTGATTTTAATCATTTCATTTATAGTAAGGCAAAGGTAGGTTTATTCGTGATCAGAATGCAAAATCTGAGTACGCTGTGAAGATAAAATGGAAAAATATTTTTACTTATAAAGAGGTCATCCTACATACCCTGAGGATAGTGCTTTCATCCTCCTCAGTTCCTAAGTGTATCTCTGCAGCAAATTTTTGGAAGTTCTTTACATCAATGTTTTTTTCTTAAGTCAAGATTCCCATTTTTTTAAAAAATGTATTTTCCATAGCTACCCAGTAACACGCACACCTGAAATAAGTTTTGCAAACAGTATTTACTCTCTAGCCTGTTCTATCCTAATCACTCCTACCCAATCTTCTTTAAAATTCTGGTCACAAACGGCTAAACTGGTTTCATAACCCACCAATGGGTCCCTGCTCACAGCAGAAAAATACGATGCCACAGTGGGCATGGAGCCATTGAAGGACTATCAACAAGGAAGTACCTGGTTGGATTTGTTATGTCAGTGAATTATCTTCTGGGCTGTGTGGAATTTGACTTTGGGGCGCATAAATGGAAGAGCACAGACCATGCAAGAGGTTCTTTTGATTCTCAGGATGATCAGTAATGAGAGTCCACACTAAGGCAGAAATCACAGGGATGAAGAGGAGGTGATGGTTGCGAGTATTTAGGAACTAGAATCAGTGGGCCTTGACCCTGGATTGGACGTGGATCTGAAAGAGTAGGAAAGATCTAGAATGGCTCCCCAAGTTTCCACCTCAGCACTGGAGACACCACTAACTGACAAGAGAGTGAGGCACACAGGTCTAGATATGCAACAGATGGAACCAGCTTGGGTCACCTTGAATTTGAGGTCCCTAAGGCTTGTCCACATAGCAACACTTAGCTGGCATTTGTATATACAAGTCTGAATCTCTAGGGAAAAAAAATCAGAACTATATTAATATTTTGGAATCATCAGTATTTGAATGTTAAAATTCTGAAAGTGAGTATGATATACCAGAGAGATTTCTATAGTGCCCAGCACATAGAAGATTGTTTCAGCCTGTCTTTGTGTATGTGATTATATGTCACATAGTATTTTACATTCGGAATTAATTAATTGTTATAATATTCTACCCACTTCCCAGCCCCCTATACATGGACATACACACACTGGAAACAAAATTAGCAAGATAACCCCAAACCTCACAGTGGAACTCAGTGGGAAGATGCAAGATTGTCACCTGGCCCATTTAAACCAATGCACATCTCCCCTTTGGTATGTGGCTCTGCAGGGCTGGAGACACATCTGCCAGCTGATTGCCTCACCCACATTTGCACTGTGCTCAGCACAGTGCCTGGTACACGGCAGGCACTCAGGGAGAATTACAGAATGAAAATGAGTAGGCCCACCTCACATTTAACCACCACATCCATACATCAGTGTGCTTGGAGTTCAGAATTTATGTGTGGCTAATAAAGGGGAGATCTTTTCCTATCAGTAAACAATACTCAGATTATGAATAAATAATGTAGATTGCTGGAAAATGTGGCTAATTTTTTGGCAAGATATGACAAATCAGTTCTGTATCAAAAATCTCAATATATAATAACAACCAATCTTCTAGTATAAGAATACAATTATTGTATTCCCAACACATGTAATAACTGTGCCTGAATGAGTCAGATGAATAATTTCCCTGCTGTGACTAAAATGAATTTACCTATGCAAATAAATGATCTCACAAAGGTGTCATGGTATATAATCTTTAAAACTATCAAAAGTACTTATTCAAACATATTACATTTTAAGACTTTTTAAAATATGTTAACTATGCAGTGAATAATCAACTGATTACATCAATAAATTATTTCATTTTTAAAAGTATGACTTCCATGTTTTATTTAAAATAAGCACATTAGAAACAGCAGATGCCTGTGATCATTTTGTATACTGTTTGCCATTATGTAAAAAGAATGCAAAACCTTCTCACTTGAATTCAAAATTATTTTAGTCCTTTATGTACATATATAGAAGGAGCCTAATCACATCTTTATTGATAGAAATATAGGGACTATCAGTTCTTAATATTGTGTTATGGTGTCTCTAATGTATTTTACAACATTTTTGTGCAAACAAGGCAATATATCTGTGTGTTAACCTTAATTTAACCTAAATTCCCAAAGGGAAATTAGTTACCTTTCAAGAGGTCCTAATCAGGAATTCTCCCAGAGAAGCCAACTGTAAACAGCTTTAAATACTGCTTTCCAAATTTGCACCAGAAAATTAATCAGCATAAAGGATGTTAAATAAATTTTCATTGGTAAAACAAGGGATGTTTTACATATATGGCCTGATAATTGTACACAGGCACCTCAAACTTTGCATGAACAAAGTATAAAAATCTGCCACCTTCACCTTCAGTGTGAGACCATGGGTCCAATCCAGCCATCCACCACTTAATGGAGGATGGTGATACCTGTTTAATTGGAAGGCTCTTTTTTTCCCTTCCAAGAATACTGTTCTGTAGGCCTTGAGGTGAACTTCCATGTAAGGTATTATTCCAGCTTCCTAAAAGGACAAAGACCTCATCAAGCTTTATGGGAGCAGATTGCATGACTGCTTGCCAATAACTATCAGATTCCATACTAGAATTTTACCTGAGGCTGACTTTCACTGGTACCTAACACCTGGTGACTGGGCTGTGAAGAAAGAGGCATCCAGTTTCCACTTAATTCTAACTGTTGCATCCTACCAGTAAATCCCAACAAAGCTGACCCAATTGGCTTACATGAGTTCTCAAAACTGTAATAAAGAGATCAAGGACACCCAGAAAAAGCCTGGTTGTGTCCCTCTCCCAAGTAACTAGAACCCTGACTGTATCTAAAGTCTAAATATCCTCAGAAAAAGGGACGCAAAAGGTGAAAGGTATAGAACTCTGCACATTACAGAGTAGAGAACCCCATTCCATAAAGAAGAAACTAGAATCTCTCAGGAAGCAAGTAATGGCCCAACACACTGCTCAACATGAGCCCAAGCCGATTAGCAGAGAAGGGTCAGCCTTGTCCTGTCCTTAGTGCAGGGTCATTTGTGACTAGTCTGAGGTGATTGGAGAGTAGTGGAAAGGAAGAAGCATCACTCAAAAGCATTGCCCCGGCCGGGTGTGGTGGCTCACACCTGTAATGTTAGCACTCTGGGAGGCTGAGTCAGGAGGATCATTTGAGCTCAGGAGTTAGAGACCAGCCTAAGCAAGAGTGAGACCCCATCTCTACTAAAAAACATAGAAAGAAATTAGCTGGACAACTAATATATATATATATATATATATTAGCAGGGCATAGTGGCACGTGCCTGTAGTCCCAGCTACTCATGAGGCTGAGGCAGGAGGATCACCTGAGTCCAGGAGTTTGAAGTTGCTATGAGCTAGGCTGAAGCCACGGCACTCTAGCCTGGGCAACAGAGCAAGACTCTGTGTCAAAAAAAAAAAAAAAAAGTATTGCCCTGTGGGCTGCCATTCGCTGGTGTACGTTCTTATGTGGATTTGGGGTTTGAATGGTCAAAAACACTAGAAGAAATACAGAAAGACAAAGATGTTTGTTGAGATTAGATCTACAGCTAAAGTTCATGGTCACAGGCCCAGCCTTTTGGAGTCAGCAAGACTCTCTCATGTACAAAGATAGCACATTTATTCAGCAAACACTACCTGAGCCTCAGTTGTATGCCAGGCACTGTAGTAGGCAGCAGAGACTTAGAAATGAAAGATGCCTAATCATTGCCTTGAATTGTCATCAGTCCTGGGAGAGTAGCAATTACTTAGGCACAACTTCATAGGACTTACTTTATCTCCTGTTTTCCTTCATGACAGGAAGGACCTGGGATGGTTTCTGAACAGAGATTACTAAGGGAAGGAATTCAGGAATTGTGTGAAAAGGAAATAAAAAGGGGAGATGCTGAAAGAGGTTCTTTCTGGAGGCAGCCTATGCTGTACCACCATGGTACCCTAGGACCAATCCTCACCCTAGTCAAGGCAAGAGACGTTCTTAGGGAGGTGAGGGACAAAAGACTATTGTTAAGATGCAGATCCACCAGTGGCAGAGTAGCTTTTGTCTTGGAAAAAAGAAATAATGTGATACTTCTTCTCTGAGCATGCTCTTTAATATATTCGGCCCAAATGAAGAGATGCTTCTTCCTTCATTCCCATCAACCAGATGAACTCAGAGTCATCTGGTGTTTGTGCCCCACAATGTCTCCAGTGAAACAGAGGTAGATGAAAGCAAAACACATCCTGTCCCTCCTGCCAAGTTAGAAAACAGGGCCAGATGTGTAAATCGTGCCGTATCATATTTTACCATTCCAGAGCTCTGCTCCTGCGAGGCACTGAGAATCAGGGGCAGGTAAATGCTGACTTGTTCTCTGAGATGGGGGATGCGAGGAGGAAACCTTAATTTTCTGGTCCTAGGGATTAGGCTTGCCCTTGGAAAAGCACTTAGAACTGTTTGGAAACAGTCAAAAGACTTGTTAGACATCAAAAACTCGGAACAATGCTCTAATGATTTACATGTAAGTGAATCTTTGACACATATGGCTTAAATTTCCCTCACTGGGCACATGCTAAAACACTGAAGAAAACCATTCCTGACAAGCCACATGTTCAGTTTATCAAATGAGTGCAAACTACGTGAGAGATCATCTGTGAGGTCCAAGTCTGGGCCACCCCGCCGGACACAGGCACTTCAGGCCCTCGTCCAGGTCCCTCCACCGGGGGTGCTCAGTGTGGGCAGGAGGGGCAGAAAGCCTTGACCATGAGGGGGTCCTTCCCCTTGTCTTCCTTGTCCCCACCTTTCCCCAGAACTGGGATCCAGGCCTTTGGCTATGATACCAAATGCATTGGATTTAATTAACTGAGACCTCAACGTGCATCAAATCTGAGATTTATAAATGACTCAGACAAATGCAGTAAAATGTTCGATCACCTTTAAGCCCTCATTGCCTGTAAGCAACTCACAGGTGCTGCGCTCCAATCGAAGAGACTAGCTTCTGGGTTTATATGCTTTTCTAAACATGTTGACGGCCAGTGAAGACAGGTAGTTGAAACTGGCCTCTGTATGTTTTCTTTCATGACAGATACTGCTTGTTGTGACTGGCACACATGCTGCCCTACCCAGAGGACACATGCAACAGTGGTGACACCAGACGTCAGTCACGCCAGAGGAAGCCAGACAGACTTCACTGGAAACATGCCCCTGCCTTGTCTTTGCTACAGTTGGATTTGCTGCTACTCAAGAAAGCCCCGATGACAACACCTTGGAAATCTGCAGGAAGCCACCCAGCTCTGCATCTGCTGGGAGAGTATTGGCAATGTAATCTAACTCGGGATTGGGGAATTTCACATCCAGAGTTTTCACGACTTTCCCCAGCCCCTGGGAAAGTACTGACAACAGCAAAGGAAGGGACTATGTCAGCAAGGTCGTAGGGAGGCACACAAACCAGACTGGCTTGCAGGGCTGGGCTTTGCAGAAGGTCACCAGGGCTTATAAGAAGCCATGTGGCAGACATATCCAGATTTTCATGGAGATTAAAAAAAAAAGTTGCAAAAATCATCTCTTTCATGGCCCAATCAAGAACGGGAAGAGTTAATGGGAATTGAGCAAACTTATAGAAAATACATGATGATCTTAAAGATAATTACTTTTAGCATATTGGCAAGATTATATAACCCTGTGTCCATTTGGAAAAACCAAATAGTAAGGGTCTAATAGGGTAAAAAAGCTATGAACCATGGATATGTTAATCCTCCTTTTGATCCACTGGGTCCTAGCATGATGTCCTTGACAAGAGAAAACTCAGCATTCTGAGAGCTGATTTTTCTAGGTTCAGCCTGGGACAAAAGCTAAGACCGTCTTATTGAAGAAAGTACCAATACATCCTAAGGACTGCCACATATATTTAAAATCCAGAACTTTGTGACATCATAACTTGTGCATACAAGAGAAGGTCTACAGAAATACATGAGTCCAAAAGACTTGGAGCAAAATTATTCTAGGGAAAAATAATTTTTATGTTGGTATGAATCCACAGTAATCCATAGTAGACAAGATAGTCATAATGTTAGAAAGTAAGAAACTAAGGGTTCTTTTAGAAAGCAGCAATAAGGCTGACACTTTCCAAACCTGGATGAGCAACTATATCCATTAATCTATATCCAAATCTGGGCAAGGGTGGGGAATCTGATGTCGTGAGGCTTACAGACTACTGACAAGCAAGAATAGCTGAGAAATTGCCCTTTTATTTTCTAGATTTAATGCCCATGACACTTCTCCAACCACATATACAAGCTTGGAAAATGCAATAAGAAAAAAAGTCAGTAATTGTTACATGTGATATGAGTTTATTGTCTCATTTTTGGATCCAGACTGATTTTTATTTTTGTGTCTTCTGGAAAAAGTAATTATAATTATTACTGATCCCTAAGAGTCTGCCCTAAGAATTTCTAATAATTTGTGTGCACAAAGGAAAAGAGAAAGGAAGGAAAGAAGATGGAAGGAGGGAGGGAGGGAGGAAGGAAGGAAGGGAGGAAGGAACTGACCGACAACACACTAGGTTTGCTGCACTAAAGGAGTTATAAGTGATTGGCCTGTAAGGCTTTATCATTGGACTGTGTACTGGAAAATCATAAGTAAGATGAAAACTATAGAAGAAATCTGAGTAAAAAACTCATAAAAAACAAATAAAAATGGTTTATTTTAGGATATAATCATTCATGTGGAAGGAACTGGAAGGGAATTTTCAATGGAAGAAAGGGTAGGGAGATCCCAGCTAATTATTTTTTTTTTTATTTTACAGTTTCCACACTACATTTAAATAAATTTCAAACTGCCCACACTATTCCCAAACTATTCAATTTCATGTTTCATCATTTGGTGAGTTTAATCAGTTCCATAAAGGAAGCAACAAATGATGACCAAATGAAAATAGCAACTTCAAGAACTTGGCAATAGTCAGTAAGGAGCCCAGCTTCTTCCCAGGAAGCCTAAGCTGCGGTCTCTGAATAGAATGAGAATCTCTTCCGAACGTACATAACCTTAAATCAAGAATGAAAAGTGGCTAATAGGAGAGAGTCACTCATTATTCAGACCAAATTGTGATAAGGAAGCAGCAATAAGGATTTCATGTATTTCACACTTTTCTCTAGAATGGGTTTTACCAAATTTTAGTAAAGGCACATGGAAATATTTCTTTCTAGGCATTAGCTTAAATCTCTTTTTCAATTCTTATTTTTAGACACCGAGTCCTATGGTTGGCATTACAGAAGTGTTTCTGGAAAGCGGCCACGTTGCCAATGATTTTTAATGGATGCCAAAGAAGAAAAAGCATTCTAACTTGGAAGAAATAATTTAGGCCAGAGAAGAAAGCATAAGGCAGTTTAAATGCAAACCATTGATGTGAAACAAATGCAGCCATGCTGAAACAATAGAGCTAGGGCCTCAGACAAAGAATATTGTGAAATATTTATGGTTATGGAGAATCACATAAGAAATATGATAGAAATGATCCTTTTTGGTACTGAGGGAAATTAGAATATTTGCCCCAAACATTATGTTGCGAGTTGAGACCTATTCCTAATCCTGAAGCCTATTGTTCCTTGCCAAACTAAAACAGATACATGAGCAAGAGCAGCCAGGGGGATATTTAGTCCATGGTATGCAGTTATGGGACTATCACAGAAGAAAGTCTGAAGACGTAGGATCTAGTTCCAGATCTGTCAAGTACTAAATACGAACTACAAGCAGGTACTCATCCGAGCCTCTATTTCTCACTAATAAAAATGGGAAGATTTTTGTTCTTGCGTATTCGAGGTTCTTAGGGAAAGGGGTCAAGTAACATATCGATGGCAAAGTGATAGTAAATTTGGGGACTAATAATGAGTCCTCATAAATTGAACCTCTTAAGAAGAAAATGTGTCTTTCTGGCTTAAAGAAGCGAGACAGAGCTTCAGCTTTCCAACAAATTTTAGTAGAACAAGTGGGACAGATGTCAGAGAGTACTAATTCACATTTAAGAACTGCAAGATATTAAGATTGAAATTTTAATTTGTTTGTTGGTCAGATTTTATGTAAATCTCTCTGGTGCCCAAGGCACTGATGGCGAGTCAGTTCAGGAGCTGGGCAGGCATAAAGGCACTTTTATTAATAGTCTAATATGGCATCACTTAATGTCATCTTATAGATGTTGTAGGGAGTCTTATTAGACTCTCCGTCAACCTGGATCTGTCTCAGGCTCCATCCTCCTCAGTCTCACTTTGACAAAGCTCTCGGAAAAAAAGTTCAGCTTATCTGACTCCAACAGGGTGTTGAGTTTCTTGTGTCAGAGCTCTAGAAATAAGACACTATTCTTAGCTGGGTTTACTTGGAAAATATTTAGCTGTGGTTGTTAGCTATTCTAGGAACGAGACTGATTTTGGATGGGATGGGGTTGGCGCCTCCACTAGAAGAATGTCTGCTCTTGTGAGGAAGGAAGCATGGGGATTGCCACTTCTGTTTGACTGTTTAAATCATTTTATGGGTAAATAGAAGTTCCTGCAACCCAATTCCTCAGCATATTCATCCACGGCTCACAAAAGATGAGGGGTACTTCCAGCATCACCCTAACCACCATGTTAGCTGGTTACATTTACTACATCATCCACTGCTGAAAAACAAAAACTTTAGATGCAAGGAGAGTTGTTAGACACCCTCCCAAAACATGCCTTCAACATCTCTGTAAACAGCTTAGCATAATTCCTGGCACCTAATACTGCCATCAGTGCATGGCTTACTCCAGTGTCTTAGAAGTCGCAGATAGATGAACTCGACCAGAAAACCAGACTGAGAGACTTTAGGAAGCAAAAACCAACCTTAAAGTTTGGGTGGCATCTGAAGGCAAGACAATATGTAGACAGACCTCCTAGTTGACAAGTTATAAACCAGGATTTCAGGTCCCATAATATAACTAAATGATTCATAGATTCATGGAATATCAGAATTCCAAAGGAAACTGGAGATGTGATGTTCAATAAGTGTTAGGGTTTTTTTTTTTCACCAGACTCTGAGCACGGCCTGCATCTGAATGTTTTCACCAATGTGTCTTAGCACCTACCAGAGTATTTGGCACATAGTAGGTGCTCAATATCTATTTGTTAAATAAATGAAAAATAAATGAATGAGTGAATGAATGAATGAATGAATTAGAGATCACTTATTTCAAATATCTATTTTAAGGATGACAAATGCTATACAGCCTTAATAATAGACACTTCATACTTGCTTTCTGCCTTAATAGCATCTGGAGTCTTAAATAACATAAAACTAATTAAAATGATTTTCCCCATTTCTCACACTTCTAACATCAAATTTTTAGTGCTCCTAAGCTCCAAAACATGCTGAGATTGGGAAATCAGCTCCAGTAAGAAGTTATTAAATATAATAATAGGGCCATAGGAATCTGTATGAGTTTATAAGCATAATGCCTAAAATCAAGAGTATGTGTGATATAGTAGTATTAATAAAATATATATTATTAATAAAATACATATTATAATTAATTTAATATATGCACTATAATTTGGATGCTGTTATGCTACTCAGGCATTTTATAATCCCTGACTGCATAATCAATATTAGCTTGACATTAATAAGAGAATGTCAAGCTGTGACAAATTGCTGGTTGGTCAATGTTTGCATATTGATCATTTTTTCAAATTAGCTATAACAGCAAGATGTCCTATAGGAAAAATAAAAGTTATGAGGTTATTATAAACAGAAATAAGGTATTTTTTATCTACAAGTGAAATATATATCTCTATTTCAAAATTTGAGGTCTAGGTTCTATGTTCGTTAAAAAGAAAAGCAGAGAATTTCAGCAATTATCCAGCTATTTCAAAATAGGAAAAATATTTTGCTTATTCCACTAGATATTTTATATAAAACTAAGGGCTAAGGTGTGTTTTACATGGTCTCAGACTAGCCCATTTTTCTCCTAAAAAAATGTCTATGTAATGAGTAATCTTTATTCCATGGGCAAACTTGGCTTTAATGTGATTCATTGGTCAACTATGAATAACATTTATAATAAAATGAATTACATTTTATTACATTACTAATTTAAAAATAAAGAGCATATAAAATGTATATGTTGGAGGGGACTTCAAGATGGCTCACTAGAAGCATTTCATGCCTGCCTCCTCCACTTAGAAGAAGCAGAGTGGTGTATAGACAGTCACACTTTGAGTACGTTGTCCAAGAGAGAATGCTGAAAGTCAACAGAGAAATGACAGGGGACACTAAAAGTGGAGGAGAAGGAGGACAGGCAGCCTCACTGGTAGGCTCAGCTGGGAGCCAGGAGGGACTTTCCAATATGGGGAAAGGGCGAGTGAGAGACTTTCAGCTGCCCATTTCCCCACTGTGGAATTGTACAATCCTGGCCATAAGAGAACTTGCAGCTAGGGCTAGAAAGTGAACAAGGCATAAGCAGCTGTAGGGGCCAGGGGCCAGGAAATTGCTTAATCCAATCCACCACCTTGGACACCTGAGCACTCCTCCCAGGAGGCTGAGGTTTGGCCTAAACTCTTGGCCGCTACCACTGCAGCTGGCACTTACCCGAAAATGCCACCTGTGGACTTAGAGACTGGCCTGCCTAACCCATCACAGCCACTGCCAATATCAATGCACAACATTGGGATACAGAGAATTGTCCCACCACTACTACTGCCATTGCCCACACCACTCTGGCTGCCCAGGGGCCCAAGAACTCACCCACTAGTCCAGTCTACTGCTGCCACTACCAGTATCTGAGCAAGCCACACTAGGGAACAAAGATAGGCAAATTCATCCCACTGCCATCACCACTGGGGCCTAAAGACTGGCCCACCTGGCATCCCAGTACCCACCACAACTTCACCACACCCTCCTCTAAAAAACATACCCCAATACATTGAGGAAATCACAGATACCACTATTGTTGTTTCCAACCAAAGAAATCATATAGAGACTACACTACTCCAAGCACCCAGAATTAAAGCCAAAGTACTCTACCCAACAAACACCATAGATATAGCTTCAGGAAAAAGTCCTCTCCTATGAAAGTAAATTCAAAAATAGGATGAATTGACTGTTACAGATGCAACAGATACACAAATATAATTGTAAAGATACAATAAATATGAAAAATCAAGGAAACAGGACATCTCCAAGGAACACAATAATTCCCAGATCTTACTCAAAAAGAAATTTTTGAAATCCCAGATAAAGAATTCAGAATACTGATTTTAAAGAAACTTAGTGAGATACAAGAGAATTCTGGAAAAAATGCAAATAAATTATAAAAACAATTCAGGGTATGAAAAGAAATTCATCAAACAGATATTTTAAAAATCAAATAGAAATTCTGGTAAAAAAAAATTCATTGAAGGAAATCCAAATACATTTTAACTAAATCAGGCAAAAGAAAAGAATCTCAGAACCTGAAGATAAGCCTTTTAAATAATCAAGTCAGATAAAAATAAAGAAAAAATAAATAAAAAGAATGAGCAAACCCTTTGTGACACTTGGGACTGTTATACTCGGGATTCACAAGGCCGCAGGACAGAGAGACAGAGTCACGAGGCTGTAATTACCAAAAGGAGTTTTATTGTCTAGCTCGAGCTAGGGTCCGAGCCCCTAGAGTGCCAGCGCAGTGGCCTCTTCCCGGGCAAGGACCCTCCTTTGTGTGAAAATCCCCTTTTATAAACTTACTGGTTAAGCATCCACCCCCATAGTGATTTTTTTAATTTTTATTACTTCAGCCTGCCCCTGATAGGCCCTAACCTGTTCCGGGTCCTAGCTGAGGGACTCAGGTTTCCGCTCTCTTTGTCTTTCTCCTCTGCATCCCATAATATACTCATGATGCCTTGCGGTAGGCAATTAAGCAGTAAACAGCAGCTGGAAGATGTCTGTTCCTTATAGCCCAGTATCTTACATTCCCCCCTTTCTCTTGGTTCTTACGAGCATTCTTGCTCGTATCCAGGGTCTTGTATTTCTTCTATTCCTAAGCTGTTCTCTTTAAGACTCACCCTTTGGTATTGCTGCTGCAGTACCATTAACTGCACAGTATTTATTCGTTCCTTTATGAAAGTGACTAACCTGTTCAGAATACATGGCCCAAAGGTGAGGAT
>VSMD01055911.1:0-13510 GCA_008750895.1 Mirza zaza
TGTTATGTGAACCATAGGAAATAGAATGAGGTCTTATAGGACTAGCAGTACATCTCCAGCTCAGAGAAATCCAAGGTTGTGCGTAGGATATGGGGTTGAGCAGGTTTCACCTAGAGGGACTAGTGTTTGGGGCTGCCCCAGCTAGGAGAGGTGTAGGTAAACCAGGCTGCCCGCAGCATGTGAACTGTTCACGTGCCTCTCCTCCGCCATCTGGAAGGAAAGGCTCCTTTTACTGAACTAAACAGGTGGCACTTTTAATGCTGGCAACTCTCACAGAGTCTGGCATCTAGAAATGCAAAAGAAGCAGGAGGGGAAAAGACAAGGGGGTGTGAGAGAGGCAGTGCTTTAGAGGGGGGTGTTGGTGGATGGAGACTGTGTTAGGGTTGGGGGAGGGGAGGTGAAGGCCTTTAGAAACTAGCCATTTTTGGCTGGTGTAGTGCCTCATGCCTGTAATCCTAGCTGCACTTTGGGATGCTGAAGCGGGAGAATCACTTGAAGCCAGGAGTTCAAGACCAACCTGAGCAATATGGCGAGACCCCAGCCTCTAAAAAAAAAAATAGGAAAATTTAGCCAGGCATAGTGGTGCATGCCTATAGTCCCAGCTACTTGGAAGCCTGAGGCAGGAGGATCATTTGAGCCCAGGAGTTTAAGGTTGCAGTGAGCTGTGATGCACAACACTGCACTCTCTAGCCCGGGGAACAGAGTGAGACCTTGTCTCAATAAAATAAAATAAAATAAAATAAAATAAAATAAAATAAAATAAATAAAATAAACTAGCCATTGCCAATCTCATAGAACAGCAGGCACGGCCATTTGCAACTGATCTAAGATTAAAAGGACTTTCCCCCCTTAAGTAAGTTACTATAAAATCAAGCCTCAGCCTAACACATGACATTAGCCACTTGTGGTTGCAAAGATTCCTTAGGAGTCAGCATGATCAAGGCTGCCTCTTCAAAATGTGGGGTGAGCTGAAACCTGTTTACAAACCTGTTTTTCAGTAGAGTTGTCTGACTTTACCTTCCAGGAGATGGAAAACGAAAGTGCTAATTGATTTTACAGGGCCTCCCACTACGGCAGCCCACATATGCCATGTTTTGGTGGTTATTCAATAAATACTTTTTGCTGCTGCTGCTAACAAGGTAACACAATTAAAAAAAAACTCTTTTCTATTGCCAACTTCTCCAAGGCAGTAATTTTCTAATTTTTAAAGGTGTGAATCCCTTCACGTCTCTGAATCCTAAAGATTTTTTTAAAAAATGAAATCACTGTTTCTAAGCAGAAGTCCTAATTTGAAAGTGTTAATTATGTATCTCTGTATCTGTTTAAAGAAAATTTACTTTTTTTTTCTTGTGGAATTTTAAATGACTGTACAAAACACATTTTCCAAGAAATACATTTTTTTTCCTTTTTCCCATCACCAAAAAGGAAATTACATAGAGATGATGTTTCTGGCCCCATCTGGCTAAGCGAGGCTGCCCTGCTGGCTCTGAGCAGAAACTTTCACCAGCAATACTGTTTACACTAGAAATTCGCCACCTGAGAAATGGCCTATGTGTAAAAACAGCAGTCAGCAGCTCTCTGACCAAGTTAACCAAACCCAAACATATAAAAAAGCCTTTTGATGCAGCAAATGTTTTTCAAACAGTAGAATTTTTTTTGTAAGAAAAATGCCCTAAATTTCTTACCAATGCCTGCCTGTTGGTGAAGCCAATTTACCCATGAAAATGAGGCTGCTTGTTATAAGGGTTATTGTTTATTCTGCCCTTAGCAGGTCAACTTGACTTCATGTGGAAATACTTTTTAAGCCCTTTGGGAGAGGCATATTTTGAAGAAGGTCATTAATACTTACGGGTATTTGGTGATGACCTTAACTCTAATATTTACAGAGTGATTCATATTTACACAGTATTTTTATATGCATTATTTTATTTAATTCCAAGGGAAAAGTACTGAGTGTTTTACCATCATTTCTGTTTAAGAAATAGATCCGGGCGGGCTATTATTTACCTATGGCTATAAGGAGGTTATTAAAAGAGGAGGTTTTGAACTTTTCAATATTCATGTTCTAGTCCTCAGACATTCTGACCCCCTGAACTTCTTACTCATCAGAAAAAATTATGTTTTGACAACAGTGTTCAAAGGCCAAATACAGTGTTAGTATCTATGTTTCTCAAAAAATATATATGTTTTTTGCATAGTACAGCATCACATACCAGTGTGAGTCGTCATATATTTCAACTAAAACCTATGTTGTAGTTTGATCAAATGTATTTAAAAATGTCAATTCTGGGTCGGGCATGGTGGCTCATGCCTGTAATGCTAGAACTCTGGGAGGCCAAGGAGGGAAGATCGCTTTAGGTCAGGAGCTTGAGACTAGCTTCAGCAAGAGCGAGACCCCATCTTTACCAAAAATAGAAAGAAATTAGCTGGGTGACTAAAAATAGAAAGAAATTAGCTGGGCGTGGTGGCACATGCCTGTAGTCCCAGCTACATGGAAGGCTGAGGCATAAGGATTGCTTGAGCTCAGGCATTGGAGGTTGCTGTGAGTTATGCTGCTACCATGGCACTCTAGCCTGGGCAACAGAGCAAGACTCTGTCTCAAAAATAAATAAATAAATAAATAAAAATGTCAATTCTGATAAGAACTCAGATTTATTCCAAGATGTTTTAAAGAGATTGGTCTGTGTGATCGGCCAGGCTATAAGAACTTCGGGAGGCCTGCTGTGGCTCCTAAGGTGATGAACGAATTGTACTTCCTAAAGATCTGAAGAAGTAGACCTGGAACGTGACAGAGGCTAGTTGCCAGGAAAGCTGCTGTTTGGAAGGAGGACTGTCTAGGTTTCACCTTTCTGATGTGAAGATAAGTGGTGTGGCCACAAGTTTCTATTTCTTTTATCTCTCTCCCAGGGAGAATGACAATTGTGAGGTTTTTTCCCTACCAGAGAGGCAAGTCAGACACTTAAGAAGAAGGCCACTTTTGAGGGCCACTTAGTCCCTAGCTACTTTGAATCTGTTGAAATGGCCACAGGGCCTTTGCACTAGCTACTCTCTTGCCTGGAATGCACCATTACCAGCTTACTCCCTCATTTCACTCAGGCCTTGTCTCAAATGTGAACATCCCCAGAGAGAACTTCTCTAACAAACTATCTCAAATAGTCTAAGACTATCTCTTCTAGCCCCTGCTTTTCTATTTTTGCTTCATGGCATTCATCACCACCTGCAGTTATATTGTTTGTTTATTTGTTTACTGTCTGGCTTCCCCAACAGAATGTAAGCTCCATGCCGGCAGAGACTGTCTTGCTCACTACTATTTCTCTGGTTCCCCAGCAGTGCCTGGCACTGGGAAGGTGCTACATAAATACATTAGCTGAATGAACAATCGCATGATGAGTGACCAAAGCTGGGACTCCCCACCTGACTTCTCTGACTTTAAGAAAAGATTAAAGCTAAGTTGGAAAACTTTTGTTCTGTTGACTTGCTGGGATAACCCAGGGTCAGCCAAGCACTTACAATTCATTGTTTGTCTTTCTCCGCTGTTAGACTATAAATGCCTTGAGAGAAGGGACCTGTGAGTCTGACTCACCACTATCCTCCCTGTGCCTCAAGCTCTGTAGAAAGGAAGGCATCAAATTAACTTGTTAGATTTGAGCAAACTATGAAAGATGAGTAGGGGTTAACCAGCTAAAGAAAGGAAGATGGTTCCAAGTAGAGGGAAGAACATGTCAGAGGCCCTGTAGCAGAAGTGAGCAACTCTGTCTTTGATACGAGGAATGAGAAATGACAGAAGGCGGCAAGGGTAGCTGGGTGGGGGACCACATGTGGCTGTAGAGTGGATGGGGCGCTCTGTGCCGGACTCTGAGTGTTTGTAGGCTTGGTCGGGCACGTTAAGAAGTTTCATCTATCCAAAGAGCAAAGGGAGCTTTTTGCCTTTGTGTGTGCTGGAGTGACACAGTCAGCTTTGTCATGTCACAAGCCTGTGCTGCTGGGGGTGTAGGGTGACCAGTCAGGAGGCTACTTTGACCCTGGCTAGAGAGATGGCAGTTGGACTTGGGGTCACTAGGAAGTAACTCCACCGTGGTAGGAGTCTCTGTTTCATTCACTGCTATGTCCCGACCATCGTTCTATAGAACAGTGCCTGGCACACACTGCGCATTCAACATATGCTTGTTGAATGGATGAATAGCACAGTGGTTAAGAACGGAGGACATGGAGGGGTCAAGAGACCGTTAGGAGGTAAAAATGAACAGGCCACGGTGAAGGGCTGGCTACTGGATATAAGGGGGAGAAATGCCCGGAGCATTCCTAGGTTTCTTGTTTGTTCCTGTATGGGTGGAGGAGCATTGCCATCTCCTGCAACTGGTATAGCAGAAGGATCTGTGTTTTGTGTGCTTCTTGGCCTCCTTGTCAAGCTAAGCATCAGGACCTCCTCCTCTCTGCTCTCCTTGGGAGGCCTCACTCAAGGCTGGCTTCTGGTTGTCCTCTCTGTGTTGGGGACCAGCTGAGGAGAAGGGATCTAGGAGTCAGAATACAGGTGACGTGTGGATCACTGAAGTCTTGTCAAGGATTTGAAGAGGGCTGTATTCTCATTGCGTCACTGAGGTCAGTGGAATGGCAAAGGATAGTGTGAGTCAGGACAGGTGTGGAGGGTAAATGTTCACTCTCTACATGGTCTAAAGTGGCCTTAATATAATAACATAGGGCCTGTTATTAAGAAGTTAAACATTCCGCCCTGCCCTCACCCCTCAAATTTATTCCCGTGGCTACAAATGAAGATTATAAGTGTGTAGGATAAATGAGTTTGGCCAGGTATTTGTTGTTTTTTTTTTTTTTGAGACAGTGTCTCACTCTGTAGCCTAGGCTACAGTGCCGTGGTGTCAACCTAGCTCACAGCAACCTCAAACTCATGGGCTTAAGTGATCCTCCTGCCTTAGCCTCCCGAGTAGCTGGGCCTACAGGCATGCACCACCATGCCCAGCTAATTTTTTCTCTCTCTATATATTTTTTAGTTGTCCAGCTAATTTCTTTCTATTTTTTTTAGTAGAGACGGGGTCTTACTCTTGCTCAGGCTGGTCTCAAACTTTTGAGCTCAAACGATCTGCCTGCCTCAGCATCCCTGAGTTCTAGGATTATAGGCCTTAAGCCACCATGTCCAGCCATTCATGAGTATTTTAGAAAGTGAGAGGTTATTCTCGCATTGGCTCTGAGCATTTGGTTGATGGATGTACAAATCAGTAGATAATTTGTATCCATGAAGTCATATTAAATTAGTCTTTTCCAGCAACCATCAGACTTGGGGGAGAAAATATGGTCTGGTCACATGGACCAGGTTGCTGAGGGTCTGAGTCCCAAATGGCAAATGAAATCAAAATGAGTCACTTCTTACCATTGTATGTGGAAGAGAAACTTTGCCAGACAAGCACACTATTAAAAACAGCCTGAAATCTTAGAAATGAAGGAATTCTTTTTAGGAGCCAAGCCATTGTAAGATTGAAAACATTAACCTCAGGCAAGAAAGAAAAATTAGAAGAATCTTTTTGCTGTGTTGTGTTTTTTAGTTTCCCTAATCTGCCCCATTCCAGTAAAGGATATTTATTATTGCAAAATGTGAGTGAGAACATTTTTTTTTTTTTTTTTTAAGACAGAGTCTCGCTTTGTTGCCCAGGCTAGAATGAGTGCCATCGTCAGCCTAGCTCGCAGCAACCTCAAACTCCTGGGCTCAAGCGATCTTCCTGCCTTAGCCTCCCAGGTAGCTGGGACTATAGGCATGCGCCACCATGCCTGGCTAATTTTTTCTATTTTTAGTTGTTTTGGCTAATTTATTTCTATTTTTAGTAGTGACGGGGTCTTGCTCTTGCTCAGGCTGGTCTTGAACTCCTGAACTCAAGCAATCCTCCAGTCAGCCTCCCAGAGTGCTAGGATTGCAGGCGTGAGCCACTGCGCCCCGCCAGAACATTTTTTTTTAAAGGTGAGATGTGCTTATGCTTTTGCTTCTGGGGTATGAGATGACATGATTCCATAGTGACCATGCCACGAGAATGGTTGGGAGTGGGCAGACGATGGCCCTCCAGGACAAAACCCCACAGAGGAGTTCCTGGAGTGGAGGGTGCAGTCCCCTGGCCCTGCCCCTCTGTGGAGTGACTGGCCAGAGGCAGGTGATTGTATAATTGCTGTGGACAGTGGACTCAGAGGAGTGTCAGAACCAATCACTAGGAGAAGACTTAGAGGCAAATCACAGGGTAACTGGTATTATTGGAGGACAAGAAATATTGTTGGGTTAAATTTGGAGATGGAAAGAGGCATGGATCATCTAGGGGAAGGAAATGGATAATAATAACACTTCCCTTTAATCAACATTCCTATATTGTTTTTTCACTGTATGGCTGGCTGTTTTGAAGAGGTCAGTTAATACTTGGGCTTCTTTTAATAAAAATTTGAAAACAGGCCTGTGTGGTGGCTCACGCCTGTAATCCTAGCATTCTGGGAGGCTAAGGTGGGTGGATTGTTTGAGCTCAGGAGTTCGAGACCAGCCTGAGCAAGAGTGAGACCTCGTCTCCACTAAAAATAGAAAAAAAGAAAATTAGCTGGTCAACTAAAAATGAAACAAAAGATTGGCCAGGCGTGGTAGCTCGCACCTGTAGTCCCAGCTATTTGGGAGGCTGAGGCAAGAGGATCACTTGAACCCAGGAGTTTGAGGTTGCTGTGAGCTAGGCTGACTCCACAGCACTCACTCTAGCTTGGGCAACAAAGCTAGATTCTGTCTCCACACACACACACACAAAATTTGAAAACATAAATTTTCTTTTAGGAAGTGGAGAATCAATTCTTTCTCTCTGGAAGGCAGTATACTACAGCAAAACCAGGTGTTGAGTCTTAACTCCCACTTGCTAGCTGTGTGATCTTGGGAAAGTTATTACACCTCAGTTTCTTCAACAGTACAATGAGAAAACTAGGAGTAGTGACCTGACAGAGTTGCAGTAATGACTAATGAAATAATACATGTAAAATGTTTAGTGCCCAGGCAATGTTAGCTGCTATTATTATTTAACATTTAAATTAGGATGGTTTTAGGAAATTGGCAAAGGCCAGACTCAATGACCTCCGGAAGGTTGCTTATCTGTAACATTCGGCAAGTTGGGATTGCCACGTGCGTGCCCAAGGGCACAAGTGCTCTCTCTCTCGGGCTGGGAGGCATTGGCACGACAGGGAAGGGAATCAAGTGGAAAGGCAGCATCTGTCAGAGGGACCACATTATTTCTAAATGATGGGCAGTCTGTGTGTGCTCTTTGAATACGGAACATGGACATCAACATCAAATATGGTTACGTGACACATGGGTTTCTGTGTATGTGTCTGTTTTTGTCGAAGGGCAGGACGGAGTAGGTAGGCTAGAGGGAGGGAAAACTTACCACACTTTGCTTCCCATTTAGCTATTAGTTTTGGAAGTATGGATGATACTTCAGGGTTGCTGAGACAGTCAAATCAAACAACACATGGGGAAATGTTTTTTAGAAAGTTGAAATTACTACCTACATACAAGGTATACTTGTGTGGTTTGTTTTAAGTTGTTTTTTTTTTTTTTTGAAACAGCATCTTGCTCTGTTGCCCGGGCTAGAATGCTGTGGTGTCAGCCAACCTCACAGCAACCTCCAACAACTTCTGGGCTCAAGTGATCTTCCTGCCTCAGCCTCCCAAGTAGCTGGGACTACAGGTATGTGCCACCATGCCCGGGTAATTTTTGTTTCATTTTTAGCTGACTGGCTAATTTTTTTCTAGTTTTAGTAGAGATGGAGTCTTGCTCTTGTCCAGGCTGCTCTCGAACTCCTGAGCTCAAATGATCTGCCTGCCTCGGCCTCTCAGAGTGCTAGGATCATAGGCGTGAGCCACTGTGCCCGGCCTGTTTTAATTATTTTATCTTTGATTAGCTAGACACACGTTAGGTAATAAATTTACCCAAGAGGTCTAGCAAGCAGGAAGTAGAAAAATCACTTTTTAGGAAAATAAACAATAATTCCATACCATTTCTGTGAACCGATCTGCACAAGCCATTCGAACCCACTCTGGCGTTGCTGGGCTGTGCACTGTGAAGTTGTTGGCTAGGTCTCTTTCTGTGCGTACTGCGGCCATAGCATCAGCGATGGCAAAGAACACAGATGACCCCAGGAACATCCCAGACTCCCCGAGGCCCTGCAAGAAAGCACACTGGTTTTAGAAGCTTCCATACTCGACCACAAGCTACTATAGGGCAGGGGCCTGATCTTGTTCACTATTATATCCACAACTCATGGCACAGTGTTTTACACATAAAAGGGTCTCAAAGAATGTTTGTTGACTGACTTACTGACTGACTGAACTAAGCTTGAGTTATTTTTTAAAAATCCCTATATCATCTGAACTTCACAGATCTTTAATACTATCTGGGTTAAATCTTTGTTCTATAGGAAAGGTGTGCATGTGTGTCTTGGTGTGGTGAGGGGAGGGTCCCCTCTTTAGTAAAGAACGTTCAGTGGATTGAATTGGCCAGCTTCTTCAGCAGAGAGAAAAATGATTCATTATGACTCCAGGGTCAGGGGTGATAGGGTACTCTAGAAGAAAGAGAACAAACTTTGATACCAGATGAAAGGTTGAAAACCCATCATCTGCAAGGAATAGGCAGATACTGTAAATGAGTGATGCAGGCAGATGAAGGACAGTAAGGAGTAGTGGCGACTATGGTGAAGTAGAGATACTCCATGTCCTATCTAGAGGGGGCAGCTGTTCTTTGGTTCTAGCTAATCGTTGTTGCCTTCTAGGAATGCAGCCAAAATGATCAGACCATCCAAATTTTCAAGAGAATTTAGATATTTCTATCTTAATGTAAAATGCCCTGACTTTTAAAAACACTGTGGAGGCCAAAGAAAATATATCTTCAGTCTAGATTTTGCCAGTGGGCCACCGATTTGCATCCCCTGAGATAGAAAGAGCGAGTCTGAAACCTGGCCCTTACTCTCTATGTTCCTCTCAGTAAGTGGGATCATCTCTCTGAGCCTCTGTTTCCTTGTGAAGTGTGGGCAAGGAAACCTACCTTCGCAGGTGTTGTGAGGGTCAGGAAGTGCAGAAGCATCTAAGCACAGCTCCTGGCACCTGGTAGCTCCCTGCTACTGCTACACAGTACACTCCATGGGGACCTGCAACCTGTGATCTTCCTGAGGGTCTGCCCATGAGTGGCTGGCCACAACCACAAGGACTCAAGGGTCCCATCTGCCTGTTACTCTTGGTGACTTGAAAGCTGTTCCCTGTAGGGTCTGAGCTGCCCTTTCCCCTTTGAGTGATTTCCAGTTCAATGAGACTTCAGAGGCCCCATCATTTGTCTTTCCTTTCCAGTTTACCCTGACCTCACCACCGTACGTCTAGAGGATGCTCTTGGGCTGAAACTGGAAGTTTGGAAATGATGAAATTCTTGCAGATGTATACAGACTCTTTCTTTATTTCGGGGTACTAGCAAGAAATCTCCCAAAAGATTTTTAAAGAAAACTTTAACTATACATCTCACACCTAGATAAAGTTTTTACTGCATGTGGTTTTCATGTAACCTGCATACAGAGATGCAAACAAATACCTTTAATTGCAGTTTCATTACATTAGCAATTACTGAGGGTCGATGCCTTTGCTTTCTGATGCTATTGACATTTTGCACATGGTGATTCTTTGCTGTGGGGCCTTCTTTGTGCATTGAAGGCTGTTTAGCTGCATCCCTGGCCCCTACCCCGTAGCAGTAACATCCCTTGCTCCCCCTCCCTGCCTGCCACATTGTGACAACCAGAAATGTCTCCAGACATTGCCAAATGTTCTGGGGGGGAAAGTTGAGACTGAATGCTCTAGATTCATTTCTGGGTGTGGCTGAGAATCTTGAGCCCTTCAAAGGTGAGTGATTTGCCCAAGACCATGGGGAGGAGCCAAAAGCCAGGTCTTCTGAGGCCTCCATCCAGGGTTCTGACCACACTGCCACTGCTTCCTGAGATCTCGGTAGCATCGTGCCTTCAATCCTCTTTAATACTGTAGTCTTACGTGTCTTAAGTGAAAGTGTTATTCTATCAAGAAGGCAAAGATTTTTGCTGAATTTTAGAGTTTCCAGTAAAAGAGAAAATTATTCACATCATTGGTCCATGGTTGCCATTGAGTGGATCATTTATCTTTTCTGAATTTCAGTTTTCTCTAGGTGATTCATCTCCAAATTCTAACAGTCTATAGTGATTTGGTCCTGATAACAGTTTACATTTATTTATTGTTTTTTTCCACCTACTTTCATTTTCCATGCGGCTGCTCAACCCATTACATTGTGCAGTAGTAGGTTTGGGTGCTTACCTTTGATGAGTAGATGGTTAGTGGGGTTTGTGATGACGGCAACAAGGAGACATTGAACTCCTCTGGGACATCAGTGATGGTTGGAATTTTGTACTCATCTGGGCTCCGAGAATACAGCACACCTTCTGGGGAATATTTCAGTTCTTCAGTGGTATAAAGGCCCATCCCCTGAATAAACGATCCTTCAATCTGGAGGAGGAGAATTTCAAACTTTGTGACCTTGTGTCCTTTTTAGAAGGCCCTTACCTACACCAAAATCACCCTCAGGAAGGGGAATCCACCTGAGTGGGCCAGCACCTACCTGCCCGATATCGATGGCCGGATTTAGGCTGCAACACGCATCCATGACGATGTCTGTTCTGATTTTCTGCCCAACACAAAAATTACCTCCCCATAAATATTTGAGTTAAAAAGTATTATTGTCAGGTTAATTCAAATGGAGTCCAGTTATTCCAGAATTTCTGCTGGTTAGTTAACAATCTATAGTGATTTGGTCCTGATAACAGTTAACATTTGTTGAACCCCATCAACAGTAGAGCTGGTAAGACATCTGCTAGGGTCTTTAGATCTAGTGTTAGGACTGTCCATGACCCTGGAAGGTCTTTTGCATTCATGGTTTTGACTTCTCTTAAGTGACTCCAAAGTCTATGGCATGTTGGTGTGTCTGACTGAGTCACTTGGTAAATAATTGTGCCTGGTTTTTCATCTGATTTTCAACCTGGATTTATTGTTCGAATATAGTTCGTGAGCTCATCTATTTCTCATGATGACCTGATGCAGGTGGTATTGTTGCCCTTTTTTTGAGAAAATCATCTAGCCACACTACCATGTGTGAGTCTGAGGATTTGTAAGATCGCAGAAGGTAATAGGGCAAATGTTGAGACCACCTTTGACTCTGCTCGTTTACTTCCTCTTCTGAGAAACATCACACAAATCTGGCCCTTCTATTGTGGCACCGGGCATGTGCTAGGGAGCCCCAGAAGGCCCCTAAATGCCTGTGGTCTATCTCAGGAACACCTCTGGGCTTTCCTTCTGCCCCATTTTCCAAGGCTTGTTCTGATAACATCATTGGCCCTGTTACTTTGGCTCCTACTTTCTATCCAGCCCTTTGGATTTGGCAATTCTCTCTTGGCTCAAACCTTAGCCTCTCGGACAACCTACCCTGGGCCTTTCGACTGGCCTCCATCCATCTTCAACCTGGACAGGGACGGAGACTGGACACACCTCAGAGTGGGCCTTCAATTTACTTCTGCCTTGAAACCTGCTATGTTCGGCATTCTGGGTGCTGGGCAGTGGGAAGCAATGCCGTGCGCTCACACTGAATCCACAGTGCTTGGTTCACCAAACATAAGCAGCCAGCCGCAATAGGCCAGTCACTTAATTTCTCTGATTTCTCTTTAATTAAAAGATGTCTTACCTCTTCAAAGAATAAACTATTCTAAGGGATCAAAGTGATATTGAAATTACAGAACCTTAAACCCTAACTGTAACTTGGAAGGCATAGAAAAGACCAAATTTTAACTTTTCTGGCACCGTACATTAAGGAAGATTCCCATAAGGTTAGTTTCTTGAGTGATTTATACTGAGTTCCCAAGGGAAAATTGACAGATAAAGTAAGTATGTCCCAAATATGCATGGGACATATTTATACCAGAAAATTATTTGTTGTTTATCCGAAATTCAGATTTCACTGTCTGTCTGTATTTTAATTTGCTAAATCTGTGTCAATACAAATTGACCATTTATATTTTTGGGCAAGGTGGCTCAAGGTGATGTTGTAATAATTTGCATATGGAATTTAGATTGTATCACTGGTGCATCATGTAAACTTTCTAGCAATTTACCATACTTTGGGTTATTCTACTTGAGGTTTCTATAATCTCTCTGTTACCAGAATGGTACCTGGGGTATATTCATGGATTTATCCTCTATGGTGCAAGTAGTTAACTCTGGGTTAAATCTGACTCCTGGCCGGTGTGGTAGCTCACACATGTAATCCCAGTGCTTCAGGTGTCTGAAGTGGGAGGATCAATTGAGGCCAGGAGTTTGAGAACAGCCTTGGCGATGTAGCAAGTTCCCATCTCTACAAAAATTAAAAAAAAAAATAGCTGGGCATGGTGGTGTGTGCCTGTGGTCCCCCCAGCTACTTGGGAGGCCGAGGCAGAAGGATCCTAGGAGTTTGAGGCTGTATTGAGCTATAATTTTGGGCTACTACACTCCAGCCTGAGCAACACAGAGATCTTGTCTCTTAAAAAGAAAGAAAGAAAGAAAGAAAGAAAGAAAGAAAGAAAGAAAGAAAGAAAGAAAGAAAAAGAAAGAAAGAAAGAAAAAGAAAGAAAGAAAGAAAGAAAGAAAGAAAGAAAGAAAGAAAGAAAGAAAGAAAGAAAAAGGAGTATGACTCTGCTTCCAGTAAGTGTTTTCTTGGATATTCAATTACACAGCAAACACAAAAATTGTTTTCACACCTCTCCCCCACCAAATCTGTTTCTTTAAGGGTCAGTGAATCCTTGAGAGAATTGACTTTAAGATTAGCACATTAACTACAGGCTTTCAAAATGTTCCATGAAGACTACTAAATTGCCTATTGCTTTAGATTAGATAACTTGTCCTGTCCTTCCTTTAGGAATAGAATCTTTTCCTGGGAAAAACTTTAGAGAGTGATCTTTTTGGTCTGAAATGAAATAAGAAATTCAATACATTTCAGGCTGTCACGGGCAATCCCTTCTTGACCACTATGTTGTCTTTTTAAGAGGAAACTCAGGATAAGGCCAGATCTCTGGACACTCCCATGGAATTGAAAGGATCTTGTTCTTGTCGTATGGGCATTGCATGATGAAACCGGGCTACTTACTGCACAACACACTATTGTTGTTGCTGTTTTAACTTGTCAAGAGGAGAGTTAGACTTGACTTACCTTGTGAGCCCCTGTCAGGCAGTCGATTTCAACCTCGGAACAGGCGGCGCCGTAGACATAGTATGGAAACGGCTCTCCCTCTCCCTTGTCCCAGTCCATGAAGGCTTTGTAGCCCCTGAGGCAAAAAAGAGAGCCCTTTAGCTGGTGAGGTGGGGTGCAAACAATGTTGATTCATTGTGAAAATTACCAAAGTTGTATGACAGCATGTCATTTGATTGGCGTTCATCGTAATTGCCTTTTAAGCTCATTTAAACT